>JBBYHL010476951.1:0-13049 GCA_038381835.1 Adansonia madagascariensis | reverse complement strand
TGCTTTGCATTGTCCTATAGGTGCTCTTAGTTTATGCCCCATCAAAATTGATCTTCTTAAGTCACCCTTGTGGGTTTCCAACTTTAGTCGGGTTGGCTGCCCAGATGCCCTTTCTGAATTTTCATTTGGACCCCTTTTTGTTTTTTTTTTGTTTTTGTTTTTGTTTTTTTGTTTTTTTGCTCTTTTTTTGTTATTTTTTTTATTTTTGTATTTTTTGTTTTCTCTTTTTTTTTAAGGATGCCTTTTCAGGTTTTCACCCTCTATGTGTAATATTTCTTGACGAAATTTGGGTTGACTAGATTGGGTAAGACATTGCTGTCAATTTTTGATAAGATTAAGGCCCTTTCGGAGAAGGCTTACTTCAGGACATATGGTCATTCCCAATTAGGGGTCTACTTGCCCCATGTATCTTTGTGAATTGGGAGGATTTTCTTCAATACCAATTCGCCTGGTTAAAATTGTCATGGGTGCATCTTTTTATCATGGGCTCGGATCATGCATCTTTGATATATTTGACTATGGCAGATGGCTTTCATGTGTTTACCTAGATGAGGTTGAGCTGGTCATATCTGTTCTTGACCTATTTAGCCTCTTCAGGTTTGGTTTCCATCAAGACTCTAAGAGAAGGGATCTTGACGTTGATAAACAATATAGCTTCCATCCTATTGACAAGAGAGAATGGGGTAGCACCCATGGAAGTGCAAACTAAGGTATGATAGGCATGAAGTGCAAAGAATAGCTTTTCATGCCAGTCTTTGTAAGTCTTAACCATTTTTTCAACTATTCTTTTGATATTTTTGTTGGTTGCCTCAGCTAACCCATTCATCTTTGGGCAATAAGGGACAAAATTATGACACTAGATCTTAAACTGTGAGTAAACCACTTGCATCATTTTATCGTGTAAGTTGCTTGCGTTGTCTGTGATGATTTGGTTCAGGAAGCCATATCTACAGATGATGTCCCACTTAACAAATTTACAGACGGTCGATCTAGTAACATTAGCATATGAGGCAGCTTCTACCCATTTGGTGAAATAGTCGATCGCTGCGAAGATAAAATGATGCCTATTGGAAGCTTTCGGGGTGATTAGCCCTATCACATCTATATCCCACATGGAAAAGGGCCATGGGGCCGTAATGATGTGAAGTGGCACTAGAGGGACATTGATCTTGTCCACATGGATTTGATACTTATGGCATTTACGTAATTAATGCAGTCTCTCTCAAGGGTCAACCCGTAATAACTCACTTTCATGATTTGCTTGGCCATCCGATGTCCATTAGCATGCATACCATAAATCCCTTCATAAATTTCTTCTAGGATCTTTATGGCTTTAGGAGTGTCAACGCATCTGAGCAATACTTGATCGTGACTCCTTTTGTATAAGATTTTTCCATCGAGAACAAATCCTATAGCCAGCCTTCTCATAGTCCTTTTATCAGTCTCAATTGTATGTTTGGGATATTGTTGATCCTTGATGTATCGAAGGATGTTATAGTACCATGATAGGCCATCCTTCTCTTTTTTGACTCTATGACAATGAACTAGAGTTGTGTAGATGCTCATCTGGATGGAAGCAATGTCCGACTCTTGGTTGACTTTAAACATGGATAACAAGGTAGCCAAAGTGTCAGCTATTCGGTTCTTTTCTTGAGGTAAGTGTCAAAATCTAATATCATCAAATTCTTTCTTGAGCTCTACTATTAGCTTCCCAAACTGCATCAACTTGGCATCATGAATTTGCCATTCCCTTTTCAATTGGTAGATGAGTAGGGTTGAATCACCAAACACCTGTAATGTCTTGACATTCCTCTCAATGGCTGCTTGAATCCCCATGACACAAGCTTCATATTCTATGATATTATTTTTGCAATCAAAATTTAGCCTTGCTGTGAATAAGTAATGACTCCCATCGGGTGACATCAATATTGCCCTAATTCTATGTCATAGAGCATTTGATGCTCTATCAAAATACATCATCTAGGATTGATCTTGGTTGGAGGCATCTTCGTCTTTAGAAATGCACATTAGATCTTCATCTGGGAATTCCAAATTTAAGGGTTCATAGTCATCTACCGCTTGGCTTGCCAAAAAGTTAACTATCCCACTACCCTTTATGGCCTTTTGGGTAACATAGGCAATGTCATATTCAAAAAATAAGACTTGCTATATAGCCAATCTTCTTGATGGTGCAAGGACTTCGCATAGATACCTGATAGGATCAAGCCTTGCAATCAACCATGTGGTGTGGTATAGCATGTACTGCCTGAGTCTTTTGGTTGTCTACACAAAAGCACAGCACAACTTCTCAATTACAGAGTAGTTATGCTCACATTCCATGAACTTTTTGCTTAAGTAGTAGATTGGTTGCTCTTTTTTTCTCCTGACTCATCATGATACCCTAATACACAACCATAGACTTATCAAAGACTGCCAAGTAAAGGATTAAAGGTTAACTGGGCACCGACGATACCAACACTAGCAGGCTTGACAAATAATGTTTGACTTTATCAAAGGCTTCTTGACATGCCTTATTCTACTCTCCCAATTTTGTTTACGAAGAAGCCAAAAGATGGGGTTGCATTTGTCAGTGAGCTAGGATATGAATCTAGCAATGTAGTTTAGTCTACCCAAAAAACTTCTCACTTTCTTTTGGGTTTGAGGTGGTGGCATATCTTGAATGGCTTTGACTTTGTATGGGTCAATTTCAATCCATTTTTCACTGATTATAAAGCCTAGTAGCTTGCCCGAAGTGACTCCAAAGGTGCATTTGGTAGGATTTAATTTGAGTTAAAATTTTCATAGCCATTCAAAAAGTTTCTAAAGGTCTATAACATGCTCATCCTTTTTCGTTAACTTGGCAATCATATCATCAACGTAGACTTTAATTTCTTTGTGCATCATGTCATGGAATAGGGCTACCATGGCTCGCTGATATGTTACCCTAGCATTTTTAAGTCTGAAGGGCATGACATTATAGCAGAATATCCTTGACATGGTTATGATAGTTGTTTTCTCCATGTCTTCGGCCGCCATCTTGATCTTGTTATAGCTTGACTTCCACTTTAATTTTGAGAAGCATTTCCAACTTCATCCTCCTTAACTTTTGCCAGATCAATTTACATCTGGGCTTGATGAGAAGCTTATGGACCATTATATCAATGTCAAATCCTGGCATATCTTGATATGACCAAGTGAATGTATCCCTATATTACTGGAGTAATTCTATTAACTTGGTTCTAGTTGTTAACTTTATTGGGGTTTTAATTTTAACCTCATTTTGATCCTCCTGAGTACCCAAATTTATTACTTTTGTTGGGTCTTTATAGGGCATGATCTGCTTCTTCTCTTACTCAACTAATTGTAAGAGGTTTGGTGGGATGGAGCTTTCTTTGAAATCAGGATTAACTTTACTAGTGCAAATAGACAATTTGAAATTGATCTTTAGTAACCCATTAGTCACACCCATATCATTATCGTCAGGACACCTGAAAGGGTAAAGAAATAAACATTGCAAAAAGCACACATATAACCAAGGGATTTGGACAAAAATAAAGGTAGAAGAGTAATGAAGACAAAAAAGTTGAAAAGTGATACATAATATGGAATGATATATGCAAAAGTCATTTCATTGATTATGTTTGATAAAAAATGCCCCTTACATAGGACACCTATCTGTCTTTGGGTGAGGGCAAGTAGGTTTCAATTTTTGACGTTACATGAAAGGGATAAAAAAAGTGTAGGGGCTTCTGTCATGACCTTGTCATCAAAATCAAGTCTTAGTAGAAGTAAACGAATTTTATGGCTTAGTATCTTGGAGATAAAGATTGTTAAGTGCTCTGTTTAGGATGACTAAAATATCTTTAGCCTTTTGCTCTTCTAGTTAGCTTGGATCGATTCGTCTTCAGGAACAAAATATCTCATGGAGAGATAAAAACATTGTCAGCTTCGATTCCCTTTTTTGACCCAATGATCATGTCATCTCATAGTTGCAGATCCTTTTTTCTTGCCGCTTTCTTGAGTGCACATTGGCCTTGAATCCTAAGCCTCTTTTGTTAGCTTAAGTGGTGACCTGTAGAGCTTGAGCATCCCTTGCAAATTCTTCCCAAGCCTTTTTCTAGCATAGAAATCTTTGTTAATGTCATTTTTAAACTCGAATGGGTATTTTTTGATAGATGGGGTTTAACTAATAGTAATCCTTCTCCCACAAATGTTGCATTGACGAACTCAAAGGATTGGAATGATGAATCTAGTACAGCTTCATTAGGCTCTATGTAGATATCCTTGGTGAAAGCAGTAGTGATCATTTCTTCTTCAACTTCGATGGTAACTACTTCATCATCTATCATAAATTTAAGCTTCTGATGGAGAGAGGATGGGATGGCTCTAGCGGAGTATATCCATGGCCTTCCTAATAGGCAATTGTAAGAAGGATTAATATCCATAACTTGAAAGTACACTTCATATGTGCATGAGCCTATTTGGAGTTGGATTATGATATTTCTAATTACTCCGTGACATTTTCCATCAAAAGCTTAGACTAGGTGTAGCTATTCTTGATGTTGGACTGATCAACAGGGAGTTTGCTTAATGTAGTCATAGGCATGACATTAAGGGCTGACCCATTGTCTGAGTACTTTGGGCAAAATACGCCCCTCACAATGGGTAGTGATATGCAGAGCTTTTAACTACCTCTGCCTCCTGGTGGGATCTCATCATTGATGAAAGAGATATCATTATCAACGATGATGTTGTTCACTAGCTGGTCCAATTTGTCCACAGAGACGTCTGGTGGGACATATGCTTCATTTAAAACCTTTAGTAATGCATTTTGGTAAACCTCTAAATTAAAGAGCAGAGATAGCATAGAAATCTTTGCAGGTTGTTTGCTTACTGGTTTATAATGCACTATTCCTTATGCTCGATAAACTTGAGAAACTCTATGGCTTCTCTTTCACTTATCACTTCCTTGACTTTTTTAGGCTCGAAATTCTTTGCTTAGGCATGAATGGTACTGATGCTTGGAGATGCATCAACCTTCTGTTTTTCTTAAGCTGAGGGAGCGTAACACCTGATAGTTCCATTGTAGAAGTTGTGGGAGTTAGTTCTCTAATCATCACTACCTGATTCTTGTACTTCCATGGGACAACTTTATTGCTTTTATATGGGAATGGTTTAGGTACCTTAACAACTAAATTCGATGTAGGTATCAAAAAACTAACCTCAGGACTTGACTTGCCATAAAGAATGAAGGGTCAGTTTCTCCCGTAAGACGACTACATGGTTTCATCTTCTATCATGTTGATAGATTCAGCACTAGGTGTGAATTCATGATAGAATTCTATCTGGCCTTTATTCATCATTCTTTGAACCATGGATCCAAACTCCTTCTATACTTGTAGGGTATGCCCTACGATAGTGTGGAAGTCACAGAAGTTGTCAGGATTGTCCACCAATTTTTTTGTTACGTTGAGTAATCTTGCCCAAATCAATGCCTGCTAGACCAAAGACATTGGCATCCTTACTTCCTCTACGCTTATCTTGACTTCATGTTTGTTCTTAGTGTTGATCATGTTTGTAACTGGCTTTATGTGGTGTGGTAAAGGATTGGCAGCAATATTTGGTCCCTGACTTATCGTAAACTGTAAAACTTTTAAGTTAATCAGATTTTGCAAATTTCGCTTGAAAGATATGCAGTTCTCGATGTCATTCCCTGTAGCCTTAGCGTGGTATTCATAATGGGCATTAGGGTTGTACCATTGTGGGTATGGCACCTTCTTTTTTGGGACATAGATCAGAGCCACTAAGTGATTTTGGAGCATAGTTTGGTAGAGCTCCTTATAGGTCATAGGAATAGGATCAAATTATTACCTTTGTTGATTTAGACCTCGATTGCTAGGTGCATTGTTGGTTGTTCGATGGGTATTTTAGTGAACTTATAGAGAGTAGCTTGGTGTTGGGCTTGATGGGATTGGAAATGATGGGTTATAGGCTGTGGCATAAATTAGCTGTAGGGATATTATGATAGGGTGAGAGTATGGCATGCTTGAGTAACGAGCGTTTAGTGCTTGATGCTATCTTAGTTGAGACAAGCCAGCATAGTTTATGGCATTGGCCTCTTCTTCCTTCTTTTTACCGATAATGGGCTTCTTACACGATCCAGCTATTTCCCCGATAGACATTCTACCACTCTTAATGGTAGCATCAATCATTTCTCTAGAGAGAACCAAGTTTGCAAATTTTTTGGTGGCATTTCCTATGAGCTTCTCGTAATAAAGAACACATAAGGTGAGAATGAAAGTGACTGTCATCTCTTTTTCTGTAAGGAGAGGCTGGATTAAAGGTGCTTTTTCTTTCTACTTTTGGGCGTATTATCTAAAACTTTTAGTGGATCTCTTCTCGAAATTCATCAAGGAAAGTTGATCTAGTGCCCAATCTGATGCGTGCTAGTATTGATTTAGAAATGCCTTAGCCAAGTCATCCCATGATTGAATTTTCAAATTGTCTAGCTCGATATACCTACTATCCTAGCAAGGCTGTGCTGAAAGCAATAGATAAGGAGCTTTTCATCTTTCTTATACTCGACCATCTTTCGCAAGTACATTTAGACATGGAGGAAAGGATCGGTGGTTCTATTAAGCTTTTCAAAATCTAAGACTTTAAACTTTAGATGAATGACAAGGTTGGACACCAAAGACAGTGATTGCGTATCAGGAGCTTTGAACTTGTCACTCCCTTCAATCGCTTGGAGGCATTTTTCCAGCACTTGGAATTTGCTCACTTTTTCCATAGTCATGGTGGCTTTTGACCTTCTCTTTTCTCTGGTTCTTTATGGTTAAGGGTTATTGAATCTGCTGATGAGACTCTGCATTCACCCCTTGAGTACCGAGAATGAATTAACCTACCATAATGGGATTTGGTAGATGATTGGCAGAGCCTGAGTGGCAGGTAGAGGAGTGAGTCATTGATCTTATCGTAATTTCCCCTTGGATAGGTTCTAGATTATTTGTAGGGGGACGTTAAATGTTGGGAGGATCATTCCTTATTTTAGTAGTGTTAGCTTATGCTTTTTCTTTTATAAAGGTTGTCATTAGTTCCATAAGTTACGCCATCTGAGTTTGCATTTTGCTTTGCTGATGGAGCATCTGGTCTTGTGATTCCTTAACCATTAGCTCAAGTCACTTAATACGAGCTTCATGATTTACTTATGGTGTCATGTGTTGTAATAGTGCATGATGTAAGGTTCTGTGTTCTTGATTGATCTCGGAGTCCCTTGCACTTTTATGGCCCAATTCTTGCATTAGACTTTTATTTAAAAATGTATTTATTGATGAGCATTTATGATGTAATGAATGATTGATGTAAATGTAATGAAAAATGGTGAAATTAAATGTGCATATGCGTTGGAGACAATTGATTCTTAGAATAACTTCATCAATAACATCATTCATAGAGTCATAAAAGGGTTTTTTCTTTTATGACATGATTACATCTGAAAGTATCTAACGTGATTACATTGTGTAATCACACGATCAAGAAAACCCAAAAGTTGTTGCTTATGATCTCCAACAGGTACAATGTCTCGCCTTATGGACCAAGCTATTTCAATCATGTCATCCACCTCTTGTTAAGCCATCTGAACTTGTTCAGTAAGGTACTAATGTTGTTCTTGGCAGTTCAAACATGCTTGGTTAATTGTTGCTTGCCAATCTAGTTCGCGTTGCTCGGAAGCCCTTGTTTGTTCATTGATATGACCTTGATGATCCTGAAAAAACTATTCTAACTGCTGGATTTTGTGAGTGAGGGCTTCATTTTAAACCCCAGTGACTCTGGCATCTTGCATTTAGGCATCGAGTCTTTGATTCCTTCATTGGTAGGTGGAAGTAAGAGCATGGGCCCTTGTGAATTTTTTTACTAGTTCTGACTTCCTCTTTTCACTGATTCAGCTTGCAATTGAGAGTGGCAACTTTTCGCTTCTCATTTGCCAATACATTGAGACTTGCTAGATTTTCGGAGTGTCACATAATCCTTGGTTAGGCTCTCGAGGTTATCTTTAAAGTGATCCCTTTCTTTAATGCTCGACCTATTTCACCGCTCCTAAAATAGATATCCATCTCTAGCTGGCCCTTTTTCTCCTTAAGTCAAGAGATTTCTGTGGCAAATGATGCCTTTTCTCACTCAAACCCCCTCATAAGTAGCTCGAATATAGAAAATGGTTCCTCTATTGGGATTTGCAGTATCCTAGAGTTGGGTGGTGGTAATGGATCATTCATACGATGGAGTCACCATTCTTCGTATCTTGGAGTGGTGAGTCTCCTCTCCAATATCTTTCCATACAATGGACCTTCTTCCAAGCTTGGGAAGCTAACTAGACTTTTGCTTTATAATTAGGCTCTCCGTATTAAAAATCCTAATGCCCCAAGTCTTTGAAAAGTGGGATGAATTGCTAGCACTAAAACTGACGTAATACCAATAGAGGAGCATAACTGGTATTTCCCCATAACCCCAGGAATGGTACATAAGTATACTCTCCACATCTGTACACAATTGACTAAGGGATCACCTATGCGGCTCTCCACGTGATTTCTTCCTTCTTAAAGTTTTGTAATTCCTTGACCCAATGCTTTTCTGTCTTATCTTGATGACATTCTTCCTTTAATACTGTGGACAAAGGGCTGAACTTGAAGAAGAAATTTCGCCTGGTTCTTTCCTTTCTAACATAAAGATAAGCTAGGAGCCATATCTGGAGTAATGGGGCACACCCGATAAACCTTTTTATTCCTGTTCTTTTACAAAAACTAAAGGCATGGATGGTTTCAGCAATGATGGCAGAAGTAGGATTGATGTCGTAACATAAGCAAGAAAAGAAATCTATAACTGTTGCCTCCACATAACCCAAAGTCTTCAAGAATATGATAAGCCCATAGATTGCCACAGCGTAGACATTTTAAACTTTTTTTTGGTCAAAAATATTTACCATGGCCTCTTTCAAGCTAGCCCAAGAGATACATTCCCTGCTTCCTTTTACTTTGACGTGATCGTCAACCCATGCTTATGTGGCTCCAAGAACTTGTCTCAACCTTTTCTTGAACGAAGAAGGCGTTAGCACCTTGCGGTAAATCTATCTGACTTGGCCTTTTCTATGTTGAGTAGGGCTACGTACTCATCAACGATAAGGACCAAATCTTATTGGTTGAAGGTAAAACATTGGTAGGCTAGATTCCAGAACTGTGCCATTGCTCGTAGCAACCCGTCATCCAACTAAACTTGAAGTAAGAGAGCTATATCCCCGTACCTTTTAGTGAAGGATTCTTTCATGTTGCTGTCCAAATGTGCTTCAATTCTCAATAATCATTCTGACAAAAACTGATCTTGATCTTTTCATGCATTTTTGAGATATAGTCAGGCCTTTAGGATGCCCCCATCTTGATGTTGGCTACCATCTAACCATGTTTTGACATTTGTGAAGGACTCAATAGTGGAGATAAGCTGTTGCTCCATAAATGATGCCTCTTGCTGAACACCAAACCAGAACAATTATCCTATAATGATGATAGTCATGATAATCATGATGAGATGATGCATGCCTCAAAACACAAACAAAGGGAAAATAAGTTAGTGGAACATATAGGAGACAAAAGTAAGGAAATAAAGAATTTAAGAACATCAGAACAAAATATTAGTGGAACATATAGGAGACAAAAATAAGGAAATAAAGAATTTAAGAACATCAGAACAAAATATTCATAACATGTCTCAACCAAGGTGGTGAGACGAGAAATGGGCAGCATTTCAACATATCAGGATGCAATCTGCCCTTCATGAGGTGATGCAACATCTTATTTTGATGAAAAAATAACTGACCAGCAGTAATATTCATTTATCACCACTAGTGTGGATGTGCGTTAAGCCGTGACTCGGACAGCATAATGGCTTACAGCATAAGACATTGCGAATGATGGGTTTTGCTCGTCGTCACTTATTTATACAAAGGTTAGCCATCATTCGGGTGACATAATGGAATGCCTTGATAAATGATAAAAATGCAAATGCGGGTGATAATTGTATACTCATTCTCACCTACATAATTATGGTAATTAAGAGTAAAGGTTAGGAATGTTTCCCTAAGTGACCCTATTCTTTGAGTATTCTAACAGCGTTCCAGTATGGTTTAACATGATTTAGCTTGTAGTGCTCACTATATGAGGTTTAGATTGACACCTAAATAGGTGTCTAAATTACTTCTTCATCCGATAAGGACAGCCAAGGCATCCTGATCCTAGGCCCATAGCAGGTTTGGCGGGAAGGGTTCGATTCAATGGATGTATTTCCTTATGCAAATGAGGAAGGTTACTCATGAGAGACATAGGTAATTTACATCCGAGAAGATATTGCCATGCCTATGTGGAGGGTTACTCACAAAGGTGGATAGCTCAATTCCTCCTACTAAGTGGGTTATAACCATGCCATGGAGTTTGGCAAGACTCTAATGCATATGCAAGTGCATGGTGTATGATGGAGAAATGATCAAACCTTTTTGCTTACTCCCGTATTACAAATTTTATTAAGCTGATGATTATTCAAAAATAAGACAATCTTGACAATCATGTCAAACAAAAGATTAGTTGACAAAACAAAGAAAGGGTCATAGTTAAATAGTGACTGAAGATCAAAGAGCCGAGAACCTAGCAAGACACAGCTAGTTATTGGCCTAACTCTCTATACAGTCTCCAATGGAGTCACCAAGCTATTGCAACAAACCTCAGGGTGGATCTTCATGGATCTATAGGTGCATATGACTAAAAATATTTTTTTGACTTAGGAATGTCTTTTTGATCGAGACTTTTCCTTCGCAATTTGATGAGAATGAGAGAGTATAGATTCTTAACTTATGACACAGTGAGGGGGACCATAAGATGAATCACCCATGTTATTGGTCTCGGATGACCATCATAAAATGGCCAACGCTTACAGTCACCACCGATCATTTTGGGCTAAGCATGACTGGATGCCTATTAAAACCTATGTTTTGAGTTAGAAAACTTAAAACATCGATCCTGTGGTCTACATAGTACAAAGATTCATTGTTTGGGTTTGGGAGTTGGTTACACATGATGAGGTATAAATCTCTTCACGATGCCTGAAATCAGTACCTTACTAGCTATATCTTATCTCAGTTTCGATTCTATTAATCTTACCTCGTCACTATTTCGATATAACCCTTCTTTAATGCATTAATATTGTAGAAATATAAATCCAGGTTTTAATGAAAAAGACTTAATCTTATATATGCCCTAGAGAGATGGGAAAATAGAGATTTTCAATAAAAATGACCTCTGGATTTTACTTTGAAAAATTGAATATTTCATTTTAGGCACTGGAGAGATACCTTCATGGAATACTACCTTTAGTTTTATTTGAAATGATTGAAAAACATGAATGCAAATAACCATCATAAAGAAATCATGTTAGTATGGTAATAAATGAAGTAACATAACATGGATCATTCAATGCAATGGTAAAGAAAAGGGATAGACTATTGGAATTTATCTCGCAATTGGCATCGATTATCTGGGAATAACTGAATCGATAATTTTTGAGATGCATCTGGGTTTCTTGATTGAACGAGGTTTGTTTGGCATTTCATGGAAGTCCGAGAAGGAGAAAAATTTATTTGTAGTCGAAAGATAGGGTTGGAGTATCCCCTCAAAAAGATGGGTTTGGATTATCATCATTGATGACAAATAATTTTGATAAAGGAAGATTTTTAAATCTTGATAATTTTGAAAAGCAGGCTTGAAGTATCCCTTCAGACGATCAGGGTTAGAGTATCCCCGTGCATGGTAAATAATTTTGACAAAGGAAGATTTTTAAATCTTGATAATTTTGGAAAACGGGGTTGGAGTATCCCCTCAAAAGTCAAGATTAGTGTATCCCCAAAAGTGACATATCTAATAATCTTTAAAGAAGTCAGGTTGGAAAACTTAAGTTGACAAAATTCGTGATTTAAAAAATAGGTAAACATTCTGACGATTTTTGGCAAACAAAATTATTTTGAATAAGGATGGTAAAGATGTAAAATATGTTCATGCCTTGATAGGAGCTTGTGGAAGGTCGAAGCATGTTCTCAAGTTTGATCAGGGTGATACGAAGACGTTTGAATGTCTCGAGATGAAATTTGAGAAAACAACTTAATTTTGACCATGACCGAGAATAAGAGACAGCGTCACGCGATCCCACTTTCTAAATTTATTCTAAATAGGTTTAAAGGCTTTAGAGGGTGGACAAGATACTGTTAAAAAGGTAACTTGATGATTGTCAATCTAAAAATATTCTCAATATCTCAAAAAGTTAATTTCTGGGGGAATAAATTTTCAAGTTTGGATTAATTTCACTACTACTAGAGCATACAAGGGACAAGGTATGTCAAAATTTGAAAAATCATTCTAGACTCATTTGGTATCAAAAAATTGCAAATAATACCTTCCTCGAAAGGGAATTTCATGAATATTTTAGGAAAAATGCCGGATGGATTTGGTAAAATCGTTTAATAGGCCTAAAAGGCCCAACCAAAATGCACTTTGTTCACTCTAAGGATTCTAGACAATCTAGGTTTGAAAAATCATAACTCTTTCATCTGAACTAATCTAGGGGTGAACAAGATATCGTTTTAAAGATATTTCGACACATTTTCACAAAAAAAATATAAAATTCATGAAAAATCATCTAGGATTTTAAAGTGATTTTTCAATTTGCAACAGTGATGCTACCAGTAAGGGATAAAGCAAAGCAGAGGATATTTCTTATTTTCTATATGTTTAAGAGTCCAAACTCGAGTCGTTGACATTTGAACATCCATAACTGAAGGGAAAGAGCATGAGCAATGCAAACTCATTTGTACAGCCCCAGAGTATTTTAGGATGATGAAACAGCCCATTGCTCATACCACTCAAGGTTTCGACTTAAAAACAAGGCACGAACATTTCAGGAATAAGTGTAAGGCCATTTTTATTGCAAAATCAGAAGATTTGAGCTTGTTCAACCAAGAT
>JBBYHL010476950.1:0-48467 GCA_038381835.1 Adansonia madagascariensis | reverse complement strand
ATAAGAAAAATGGTGGAAAGAAAAGCTTTTCTTGCAAATCCAAAGCATCAATGTTGTGTATCCCAATGAGGAGAACAGGATTATAGTCCCCATAACAAAAAAATGGAGATTATTACGAGTGTCCAAATTTGACTCATTTCACGCATGAACATTAATTATAAGGAAAATGGTCAAAAGAAAAGCTTTTCTTGCAAATCCAAAGCATCAATATTATGTATCTCAATGTGGAGAACATGATTGTAATGCCCATAACAAAAAGGGTGGAGATTATTACGAGTATCCAAGTTTGAATCATTTCACAGATAAACATTAATTATAAGGAAAATGGTAGAAAGAAAAGCTTTTCTTGCAAATTCAAAGCATCAATGTCGTGTATCCCAATGAGGAGAATAGGATTGTAGTGCCCATAACAAAAAGAATGGAGATTATTACGAGTATCCAAGTTTGACTCATTTCTCGGATGAACATTAATTATAAGAAAAATGGTGGAAAGAAAAGCTCTTCTTGCAAATCCAAAGCATCAGAATCGTGTATCCCAATAAGGTAAACATGATTATAGTGCCCAATCACAAAAATAATGGGGATTATTATGAGTATCCAAGTTTGTCTCATTTCATGGATGAATATTAATTATACGGAAAATGGTGAAAAAAAAGTTTTTTTCTCAAATCCAAAGCATTAATATCGTATATCTTAATGTGGAGAACATGATTGTAGTGCCCATAACGAAAAGAATGGAGATTATAATGAGTATCATGGATGAACATTGATTATAAGGAAAATGGTGGAAAGAACAGCTTTTCTTGCAAATCCAAAGCATTAATGTCGTGTATCCTAATGAAGAGAACAGGTTTGTAGTCCCCATAACAAAAAAATAGAGATTATTATGAGTATCCAAATTTGACTCATTTTAGGCATGAACATTAATTATAAGGAAAATGGTGGAAAGAAAAGCTTTTCTTGTAAATCCAAAGCATCAATATCGTGCATCTCAATGTGGAGAACATGATTGTAGTACCCGTAACAAAAAGGGTGGAGATTATTATGAGTATCCAAGTTTGAATCATTTCACAGATAAATATTAATTATAAGGAAAATGGTGGAAAGAAAAGCTTTTGTTGCAAATCCAAAGCATCAATATCATGTATCCCAATGTGGAGAACATGATTGTGTGCCTATAATGAAAAGAATGGAGATTATAATAAGTATCCAAGGTTGTCTCATTTCACAGATGAACATTAATTATAACGAAAATGGTGGAACGAAAAGCTTTTTCTACAAATCCAAAGCATCTTTATGAGTTGAAAGGATTTGTTATAGTATTAGGTCACCTTCTCAAAGCTAACGAGGATGGACCTTTTTATTATGGGCTCTAATCATGCATTTTTAATACATTTGCTCGTGACAGATGGCTTTCATTTTTTTCTTTTCAATAAGATTGAGCTATTCATATTAGTTATTAACCTGTACAATTTTTTCAAGCTATGATTCCATTAAGACTCTAAGTAAGGGGATTTTGACCTTAGGTAGAATAGCCTCCTTACCATAAATGAGAGAAAATAGGGTGGCACTCGTAGATGTTCAAACTACTATGCAATAGGCATGTAATGCAAAAAGCAACTTTTTGTGCCGATATTTGTATTTTCAACCATATTTTTAACTATTTTCTTAATATTCTTATTGGCTACTTTAACTGCCCCATTCATTTTTAAATGATATGGCACTAACTTATGCTGTTGAATTTTAAATTTGGAACAGAGTGCTTACATTATCTTGTTTTTCAAGTTGCACGCATTATCTATGATGATTTATTCAGAAAGCCTATATCTATAGATGATGTCCAGTTTCACAAATTCATAAACAACGAACTTGGTGACATCGGCATTATAAGTCACTTTTACCTATTTCATGAAATAATCAATAGCAACAATGAAGCAATGTCTGTTAGGAGCCTTAGAGGTGATTGGTCCAATCATATCCACGCCCCACACAGAAAAAGGCCAAGGAGCTATCATAATAGGCAGAGGTAATTATGGGACATGGATTTTGTCTGCGTAGATTTAGCATTTATGGCATTTTCAAGCATGGTCATCTAATCTTTTTTGAGAGTCGACCAATAATAGCTTGATCGCATAACTTGTCTTGCAATTTGATGTCCATTGGCATATGTACTACAGATTCCTTCATGGATTTCTTCAAGAATTCTTTTGGCTTTTAAGGCATCCCTGTAATAAAGTAGCTCTTGATCCCAGCCTTTCTTGTATAAAATCTACCATCCAAAATAAGCTCGCAGCTAGTCTTTGAATGGTTCTCTTATTTGTTTTAGTGGCACACTTAGGGTATTATTGATCTCTGATGTACTAAAGGATGTCATCATACTATGGTTGGCCATCATTCGCTTTTTTGACATTCTGACAATGTGCAGGAATTATATAAATGCTCATCTGAATGGAAGCAAAATTTGATTCTTGATTTTTTTAAACATGGACAACAAGGTGGCCAAGGCATTGGCTAATAGGTTCTTTTCCCAAGGTAAATGCTGAAAGCTGATGTCATCAAAATTTTTTTTAAGTTATGAGACTAGTTTCTTGTAATAAATTAGTTTAGCATCAGGTATTTGCCATTCTCATTTTATTTGGTAGATGACTAGGGCTAAATCTCCAAAAACTCGCACAGTACTAATACCTTTTTCAATGGCAGCTTGGAGTCTGATGATGCAGGCTTCATATTCAACAATATTGTTGGTAAATCAAAGTTCAATCTTGTAGTGAAGGGGTAGTAGTTTCCCTTAGGTGAGATAAGAATTGCCTCAATTCCATGCCCCAATGCATTTGAAGCTTCGTCAAAGTACGTTTTCCTAGATGAACTATAATCGATAACATATTTTGCCTCATATATACACTTCATCAGGAAATTCAAAGTCCAAAGGTTGATAGTTATCTATTGCTTGGCTTGCCAAAAAGTTTGCTATTGTGATACCTTAGATGGCTTTTTGGTTCATGAACATAATGTCAAATTCGAAAAGCAAGACTTGCCACCTTGCTAATTTCCCTAACAAGGTAGGGGTTTTGCATAAATACTTAATGGGATCTAGTTTAGTGATCAACCACGTGGTATTATATAGCACGTGTTGCTTTAATCTCTCAGCAGTCTATGCAAGAGAACAACATAACTTCTCTACTACTGAATAGTTATTTCCACATTCTTTAAACTTCTTGCTAAGTAGTAGATAGCCTATTCCTTCTTACTTAACTCATCATGTTGACCTAATACACAGCCCATTGACCTATCGAAAAATAGTAGATATAGAATTAAAGGTCAACTAGGTACTAGGCATAAATACTGGTCGGTTTGAAAAGTAATGTTTAACTTTATCGAAAGCTTTCTGGCATTCTTCATTCCATTCATCGAGATTTTGTTTTTAGAGTAGCCAAATGATTAGATTTCAATTATCAATTAGTTGAGATATAAATAGGGCTATGTAGTTCAACCTTCCTAAAAAACTCTTCACTTCCTTTTAGGTTCAAGGTGATGGTAGGTTTTGAATGGCCTTGACTTTGTCGGGGTCGACTTTTATTCCTTTTTAGCTTAAATAAAGCCTAATAGCTTGTTGGATGTGACACTGAATGTGCATTTGGCAAGGTTTACCTTGAATTGGTATTTGTAAAGCCACTTTAAGAGTTTTTACAAGTTGGCAATGTTCATTCTCTTTTGGCAATTTGGCGATCATGTTGTGCACATTGAACTCTATTTCTTTGCTTATAAGATCATAGCACAATATTATCGTTGTCTTTTGATAGGTTACTCCGGCATTCTTGAGCTCGAAATTCATTACTTTATAGCAAAAGGTGCCTATATGGTCATAAAGGTAGTCTTCTCCATGTCTTTAGCTGGTATTTTAATTTGGTTGTACCCTAAAAATTCATCCATAAAGGAAAACAATGCATTTTTGGTAGTGTTGTCTACTAAGGTATCGATATAAGGCAAAAAGAAATTATCATTTGGCTTGGCTCGGTTCAGGTCTCTAAAATCTATATACATCCTTATCTTGCTATCCTTTTTAGGGACCAAGACTATATACGCTACCCATTTAGGATATTTAGCTACTTTAAGAAATCCTACCTTAAATTGCTTTTTCACTTCCTCTTTGATCTTTAGGAGCATCTCCAGTTTCATCCTTCTAAGCTTTTGTTGTATGGGCTTATACTCAGGTTTGATAAGAAATTTATGGACCATTATGTTGGTGTCTAATCCGGGCATGTCCTGGTAGGGCCAACAAACACATCTCGATATTCTTAGAAGAGGTTCATAGTTCAATTTGGGTTAATAAGTTTATAAAGGTTTTCAATTTTGACCTCTTTTCGATCTTCTTTTTTTCTTAGGTTTTTGGTTTTAATGGGTTTTTGTGAGGTAACATCTATTTTTCTTCTTGTTCAATTAATCTCAATAGGTTTAGTGGTATGAGACTCTATTTTTCTTTTTGTGAGGTAATATATATTTGGACTCAACTTCATTGATATAGATTGGTTGCTCAAAATTGATATCTGAAATCTTAATATGAATATTCATGTCATTTTTCATATGGGTACCTGAAAATATGAGAAAAGAACAATATAGGTAGAAAAATATGTAGATGTAGTCTAAGAGTTGGCAAGAGTTATGGAAATGGACACAAAAGATAAAATGCATAATGCTTAGTCATTTTCATTAATAATACTTAATAAAAGGGTGCCCATACAAAGAACCCTACAATGCTGTTGGGTGGAAACATGTAGGTTTATTTCATAACATTATTTTGAAACATACTTGAACAGTATAAGAATCTGGGTTTCAGTTCAAACACTTGGAACAAATGTTGGAAAGTATAGAATTATCTCTCAATCCATTGTTGATGTCTTTGGTTCATCAATTATATTGATGGAGAAATCCTCAAATGCCTTGTTTAGTGTGATTGCAGCAATGTTTAAGCTTGCATTCACACATCCTCTCAGACAGAAACTTTCTCAAAATGGTGTAAATGTCATTGACTTCTAGCCTACGTCTTGTCCCAATAAGCAAGCTATCCTCTTCTCATAGTTTTTCTGAGTTTGTTTTCTTTTTGGTTGTGCATTGAGTTTGAACCCAACCCTCTTTTGTTGATCTGGTTTACACCTTTTAGGGCTTTAATGCAATTCTTTGAAGATGTTTACCAAGTTCTTTTTTGGCTTGAGTGCCTTTACTGATGATTACGTTTAAACCTATATGAGTGCTCTCCGATAAATAAAGCTCAACCATATGCAACCTTTCCTTGACATAAATGGCATTGATAAACTCAAAGGATTAGAACGAGCTAAAACATCCTCATCAGGTTTGATAAACGGGGCATCAGTTAAGGTAGCAACAATAATATCTTCCTCTTTTTTGACGTTGACAACCTTGTTTTTAATGATAAATTTCAACTTTTGGTGCAGTGGTGATGGTATTGCCCCTGCAGAGTGAATCCAAGGCTTTCCCAATAGGCAACTATATTATAAAGCAATGTCCATCACATGGAAGTCTCCTTCATATATGCATGGGCCAATTTAGAGTGGGGCGGTGATGTTTTCCATAATGTTCCTATAAGTTCCATCAAACGCTTGCACGATCGAGCCACTATTCCAAATATAAGACACTTCAATAGGGAGCTTATTTAAGCATGATACAAGATTAGATTTAGCACTAACCCATTATCAATGAGAACCTTAGGCAATGTTCTGCCTTTGGTGCTTGAGGAATAGGAGAAATGTTCTCTTGCTGGACTTCACTTATTGATGCAACTGGTGCATAATATCTACCACTCTATGTTAGATGGCTTACTCTTGAGAGGTCAATGTTTCTTTCTTGTTGACTAGGTTTTCTGGTGATTAAAGTTTTGCTTTTGTATTTCCAAGGAACTGCCTTGTTGTCTTTATAAAGGAAAAGGGATAAAAGTTGAATGACCATCTTCAGTGTGGGCTAAATAGAAGCAACTTTGACACTTGGTTGGTTGTCAAATAAGACTAATGGCCTTCCAACAGCGTAAGGAGGATTATTCCTATCCCTTTTCATGGTGTTGATAGATGGTATCATATTTGTTGATTGGGTATGTGAAGCTTTCTTTTTATTGTAAAATTTAATGCCTATTTGAAAAGTGTGGCGATAGACAGTATGGAACTCTCAAAAGTCCTTACTTCCCTTTTTTATCTTTTTGGCCCTCTTAACCAAATTGGCTTGTACCAGGATTTACCAAACAAGATTAATTGGTGTCCTAACCTTGACTATAGTCTTTATGATCTTGTAGTCATCTTTAATAGTTGTAGACACCCCATTTCATCTAGGCCATCATCTAAGGCATCAGAGGCCATCATCTGAGGCATCAAAGGTCATCATCTTGGCATCCTTGGAGTTATACGAATAAGCATGGGTTAATTTCCCATCATTTTTTATCAAAGTGAGGTAATTTAAAGAGCCAAAGGTATATGCAAGCCATATTGGTGCGTAGGTATTGATACCAAGCTTTAACCCTGCTAAAAATTTAAATTTTCACACATAGTATTGATAAGAGGGTTTGGTATTGAGACCTAAGGTGTGGGATCAATACTTACCATGTTTGTATTGATCCAGGCCTTAACAGTAGCAAAAATGTTGATTTTTGGCCTAATGTATCGATACTCAAGCAAGAATCTTGATACAAGCCCATGTAGTATCGATACTACCTCCAAGTCTTGAGATTGGAAATATTTTTTTTGCTATTGGCATACTTCATTGTATCGGTATCATGGGCAAAAATTGCCTTATGTATTAATACAAAATATTTTATATCACTAACACCAACACATTTTTTCCTAATTCGAGCCATATTTTAGCCCTTGCACCATTGATCTCGACTTAAACATGTTTGTTGCACCAAAAATCATCAAAATTCGTACCAAGCCTTAGCTATGGATTTATTATTGGATTTAAACAAATTTTAAGGCCCAAATAGCCCATGACAAGGGACATTTTATGACATTATGCAAATTATAATAGGGTAAGGCTAATTTTTCTTAATGCTTAGTTGCATAAAGTGGCCTTGATCCACTATTTTTGCTAAGCAAACCAATGAGTTTGCATGGTAGCTAAGCATAGTACCTTGTCTCTGTATGAGATACATGCACCAAAACCCCATAATACCCTTGCTTTTTGCATTTTTTGTTTTTATATTCACATGGCTATATATGCCAATTTTGGTTCAGCTGAGATAGAAAGGCATATAAAAAATACAGAAAACCCTACTGCACACACATTCTTAAAAGAGAAAACCCTCATTTTCATAGATTCTTTCAATATCCCTCAGCCACCAAAAAACCAAAAACCTTTCTCCATTCCCGTAGCTCCTTAAGACTACCACTAAAAACCCTTCCAAAACCCTCAATTCCACTCATATTTCCTTTCAAAACTGCCCTCCATCCATTCCCTGACTAAAAACCTCCTTCTTTTCATCATGTTATTGCTATTCAACATCAAAAAAAGGAAAAAGGTGAGACTAAAATTGCTATTCAAAGAAAAAGGCTAAAGCTTGAAGCTTTTGGTATATTTTCTCTATTTTGCTCTGCTTATTTTCCTATTGTTTAACATTTACATCATTCTAGTGGCCTCATTTTGTTACCATAACCCTTCTAAGATTCTCACACATTATTGTGGCCTTGGTTATGGTAGCCTTAGAATTTTGATGATCCTCTTGATGCCTTGATATTGTTTGAATGGTCAAACATGCCATTCTTTATTTTTACCATCACAATAGCCCCTGTTTATGCATTTCTTGCCATGTTTCCTCTACCTTTGCCATGTTTCCTCCACCTCACATATTCATCTCATACTTAAATGTCTAACATGTCTTGAGCATATTCATGCATTTTCTTGCATCTTGATAGGTTTCATTAAACAAAAATCTCTTTTTAAAAATTTTAGCATGCTTTCTTTTAGTTAAACATATCCATACCATCATACATGGCTTAATTCTAGATTGCATTTATAAGGCTAACATTTTCATGCATCTTACTTGTCATCATCTTACATTTTTGCCACCTCTTCATTGTCAAAATACCATCATGTTTGTTTGGAAGTGTCGTCCATGTTCATTGTTATGCATCTTGCATTTCATTCATAACTGTGTGTCAAAGTGCTTATTGGTTTATTATAAAATTTGATTTTCAAAACCCCTAAGTTAGATCTATGCTACCTAATAGAGACTAGCAAGGATTTAATGTTTTTAAAAAATTAGTCTTCCAATCCTAGAGATAATTCAAACTTTCCAGGTTTGGATTCATGGTTGTACAAAACATTGTTTTGTTAGAAAAATGCCTTTTTATTTCTTAAAATATTAAGCCTTAATCTGGAGTTTAATACCCTTATTAATGGCATTGTCAAAGGGTTATTTCATTATGCCAAACTACTTTGGGACTATGGAATGAATTTTTGATGCCTATTCACCCATTCCTTTCTGTCATGAATGTTTAGATGTCCTTCACTCTATTCTAGTCTTAAGAAACCCAAAAATATCAAAAAACCTCTTGCTTTTGCTTTGATAGCACTATGCCTACTACTAAAAATTGTTTTCAAGACCAAACAGACTTTTCTGGAATTTCTTGCTATTTTTGCTTGAAAGAACATTGAATTACCTTTTCAACAGAGTCTTGTTTCCACCTAAACTATTCTGGATGAGGGAGTTATGATTTTTTGAACCCTCACTACCTGGAACCCCTAGAACCAGTGAACTACATTTTGTTTGGCCCATTTCAGCCCTTCATTTGATTTTCTTGAATTTTCTAAGTATTTTTCCTAGAAAGTTCATGAAATTCCCTTTCTGGAAAGGTAGTGTTTCTGATTTTAAAAGATCGAATGAGTCCGAGATAATTTTCCAAAATCCTTCATGCCTTTTTCCCTGTACATGCTGTCAGTATGAAAATAATCCAATTTCAAAGATTACTTCCACCTCGAAAGTGATTTTCTAGGATTTTTGAATATTTTTATATTAAATCTTATTGACTCAACTTTCTAATGGTTCACCCAATTCCTAACACCTCCCAATTTGCCCAAAATAAATTTGGGAAGGGAGACAGCGTGGTGTTGTCCCTTGTTTTTGCAACTAAAATAAACCTAATTTCTTAAACCACCTTTATCGATAAGTTTAAACGTCTCAAAATGCCCTTCGATTGTCTCCATGTAGTTTCACATAATATAAGACAAGTCATCTAGGCTCAAATCAAGGCTAAAACAAAAAATAATTTTATTCAAACTCTTAGGTTCTATTTTCAAAATACCTTTTATCCAAAATATTTTTTTCTCCATAAATATTAAAATTTTCATTTTTGGGATACTTCAACCCTACTTTCTGAGGTGATATTCCAATCTCGATTTTACTCAAAACCTAAATTTTCTTTCTCCTAAACAATCTCAAGACTGCTAATCTAAACCTTTTTTAAATAGATCTAATATTTTCATCTTTGGGGATACTCAAACCCTACTTTCTGATGGGATACTTTAACCCCGCTCTTCACCTATAGTCTAAGTTTTTTGTCTCTAGAAACTTTCCAAGAGGGCTTTTGATCAAAACCTTCTTTTGAACATGTCTAAAACCATCACCATTTTGGATACTCTAACTCTACATTTCGAGGGGAGACTTCAACCTCGCTTTTCATCAAAAGTTTAAATTCTCTCTCCTGAATATCTTGGGTAATTTTAATCAAAACCTTTTTTTTCTATCCCTTTAGTTACTACCGAATCCAAACACGTCTCAAAATTGTCATATCTATTATTCTTTAATAATTAAAGATAATTACGAGATACATTCTGATTGTCATTCCTTTTTTATGCTTTGTTTGTGATTATTCTTATGTGATATGATTATCTTCTTTTGCATATTACAAACACGTTACCCTTTTGTAGTGACCATTATGCATTTATATTAAAAATTGTTTCCAACAATTACCAGGAAATGTTTTACATTAGTATCTCTCTAGTGCTTGACATGGAATATTTAAATTTTCAAAATCTAATCCAAAGACTATTTTCATCAAAAATCCTTATATTCCTCACATCTCCAGTGCATATAGTTAATGTAAATTTTCTTTCAAAATTTGAATCTACAATTTACAAAATTGCATGCATTAAAGGGGATTATATCAAATTAATGATGAGTGAAACTAATTAAATCAAAACCAAAGTGAGATGTAATTAGTAGGTACTGATTTCGGGCATCGTGGGGGTGCTAATCCTTCCCCATGCTTAACCAACTCCAAAGCCCAACTAGCCAATCTCTGAACCTTATAGGCCTCGAAATTGATGTTTCAAGTTTCATAACTCAGAATATTGTTTTTAGTAGGCATCTGAGCAAGCTTAGCCTAAAAGGATCAGTGGTGACTCCAAATTTATGGCCACATTATGATAGCCTTCTAAAACTAGTTGGATGAATGATTTGTCTGAGGGCCTCTTTCCCCTTCCTATCACTATGCCTAATTTAAATCTCAATCAAGGGATGACCTAAATGCTCAACCACACCACCATATATTTTTAAGTCATGTGCTTGTTTTGGATTGTCCAAAGGTAAAGAGGTACATGGCGATAGCTTGGGGACACCACTAGGGACCTAGTTAGAAAGCTAGGCCTATGACTAGCTATGTCTTGCTTAGTTCTTGGTTTTTTCAGCTCTTATCATTATTTAGATATAATCCCCTTTTATCTTTTTTTTTTAACCCTTCATTTTTTATGGTTTTTGTCCTATAATCATCAGGAATTATTCTGTTCTTGAATAAATATCAATTTAAATAAGTATGGTAATATAAGTGTCAAAAAAAGGTTTAATTGTTTTCCCTACACACACTGTGCACACGAATTTGCACTAGATTCCTACCAAACTCCATGGTAAAGTTAGTAGCCTAATTATTAGGAGGAACTAATCTATCTGCCTTCATTAGTAACCCTCTACATAGGCATGGCAAGACCTTCTGGGGTGTAAATTATCTATGTCTCTCGTGAGTACACCTCCGCATTTACATAAGGAAATACATCTATTGGATCAAACCTATTTTGCCAAACCCGCGATAGGCCTAGGATAAAAGAGCCTTAGTTATCCTTACTAGATAGAAGAACAACTTGGATACCAATTTAGTCACAAACTTAAACCCATATAATGAACCTTATGAGCCAAATCATGTTAAACCATACTGGAGTGCTGCTACAATAACTTGAAAAATAGGGTCATTTAGGGAAACACTTTTTACCTTTATTCCTAACACCAAGTTCACATAGATGATAATGGATGAACGTTGTCGCCCGTATTTGTTAACTTGTTTCATGATCATTTTTTAGGGTATGTTGTTATATTCTGTGGTTAACCTTATTTAATAAGTGGGTGATGACAAGCAAATGCCATCACCTATAATTCCTTATATCTGACCTAAATAAGTAGTCATGCTCTCTAAATGATGGCTTTACTTGTACTTGCTGTAGGTGGTGATGAATGAATGTCACCATATAATCAGTCAATTTTGTCCCCTTAAGGTATTGTGTCATCCTATTAAGGGCATTTTACCTGGCCATGCCACTATGCTGTCCATTCGCTATCGCAATTGTCATGTGCACCCTTAGGCATTGTATCACTTGTTGTTGGGGCAATTTTTGTGATGCATTTCTGTTGCAATTCTTTTGTTCCCTTATTATTATGCTTATTATTTCATATGGTCACTAATTCATTTCCTTTTTGTTTTTTTTTTTGCTTGAAACATACATCATTTCATCATAATCATCATCATTATAGGACAATTGGCCAATGATTCAGTGTTTAGCGAGGGCTATCTATCATGGAGCAATAGTTCACTTCTAATCTAAACTCTTTTGAAGAAGTTCAAGCATGGTCAGAGTGTCGACGGTGTGAAGATAGGGAAGTTCTCAAAGCTGGGTGTATCTCAATGATGCATGAAAAGGTCAAGATAGGGTACCATCAGAATGATTGGTAAGATCTAAAGCATATATCACTAATTGGAACATTACCGAGAGTGAATCATTCATGAAGAGATACAGAGACATAGCATTTTTACTCTATGTTCATTTATATGTGGGTTTGTTATGGGCAACATCCTAGTGTTGGAACCCACCATATCAATGCTTCACTTTTAATTGTGAAGATTTGGTCTCCATAATTGGCGAATATATAGCATTACTCAATATCAAGAGAGCCAAGATTGACGGAATATACTGTAAGGCTTTACAACCTCCAACCTTCAAGAAAAGATTAGCTTAGATTCTTAGGGCAACAAAGTCCTAGTACGAGAGTAATATTAAGATAAAGGGTTACAATGAGTGCATTTCATGGACCAGTTTGAAGGAAGCAATGTGAGTACAACATCCAAAAAATCCAAGATATTTATGCTCTAGCTATATATGGTCTGGTCATATTTCTGAAAACACTAGTCTATGTTGAAGCAATGATAGTAGATCTCTTTTCCTGATTATCCTGCAACATTAATCTTGCACCTGCCATCATTGCTAAAATTATTCAAACTCTCAACTTTTGCAAGAAAATGGAAACATGTCACTCCATTAGATGCACACCACTTCTTCATATTTGTCTTGTTGGCCTCTTTGGATTCAAAGAAAAAAAATTGTCATATAATTTCTTACCTAGAAAAATGTCATATAATTTCTTACCTAGCTTCAGTCTTATCTCCAAAGTCGTTGAGAAGGAATAGATGGCTTTAAGATAAGTCCGAAGAGCAATGGATCCAAAAAGTTTAGAATCTTGGAAAGAAAGAGGTGACATAGAAGGCCATTTGGTTTTCACCACAAATAATCATATATTGATGTAGAGATTATAGTTGTGTGCCATTTATGAGGTTATGGGGAAGCACTATCTACACACCCATCTCAATCCTATGATAATTTCAATGTGAATAATTCACTCACTTTGTCCAAGTAGCTACAGTAGTGACATTTCAACTATGGTGAGCCTGCTTACAAATCTTAAGTTCAGCTATCCTTCCATGCTTGGAGACAAACCTATTATACAAAGATGTATTAGAGAGAAAGTGGTATGGCTCTGGGCTCTGACAAGTAAAGGATCTGTTGGATCAATGACATCTAACCTTTATTTAGTGTTGGAACATCATAAGTATCAGTTAATGAATTTCCTTTTGAGATTGAATTGCTCAAGCAAGAACTTAAGCAAGAAAAGGTGACCTTTGCTAAGGAAATCATTTGTTTAAAGAATAAAAGAGTCAATTGGAAATGAACCTCTATCTTCAGGATGGTGAAATGAACTGGGTTGTAAAAAAGATAAACCGCTTCCAAAAGGATCTTGAGAGTCTACCAACAAACTATGTGGCACTTAAAAAAGCAAGCAAGGCCCGACACCTTGGCAAGTCATAAGCAAAATAGGAGGTAGAAATTGCTACCCTTGAAAAAAGAGTTCCATTGGAAAGAAGAGGCCAAGGTCAATAGGGAAAATCTTGTCAGAACCTGTACCCTCATATCAACTGATCGAAAGAAGAATAAATGTTTAAAAACCTAAGCCTGGGACTGGAGAGCAAATGAGGTCAAGAATAAGCCTAATGCTCAAAAGAGCCTTTGAGTAGCAAGAATAAGAGTGGACATACATAGTTAATCAGACATGTTAGAATTATCAAGACCACCATAACCATTTGGTAAAGCAGATCATGCTACCCAATTAAAGGCTGAGTACATGTTGGACACAGGCTGATCCTTGATACGAACATCCTTCCAATTAAAGCCCATGAGTAAGAACTATTATATTTCTTAGAACATGTGATCAAACAATATAACCATGTTAGGCATTTCCATGTGTAACCATGTAATCAAGATATTTTATTGCTTTAATGAAGGAGACTTTGGTGAAGCTATCCCTTAATCCAATTATCCCTTTTGCTTTTACATGACTAATCTAATTCTTTTATTATTTTATTAATTCACATTAATAATTATTACCATTATAATTGCATACTCATTGTCATCTCATCAAACATGCTTATGGCATATCATAAAAGTTTGATTCGATAATAATCTAAAGTGAAAGTGCTCTAAAACATGAAACTTATTGTTCATCATCGATATAATACGTGTAATCACCAAAAAACCATGGAAAACAATCATTAAGCCCATATCAAACGGCTAAAGCTCATGTATAGGGAGTTTCAAGAGCAATCACTCTGTAAGAATAGGGAACTCTAAGCTTAGATTATGGAATTAACTAAGCTATTGTCTGAGGTTTTGAATGAAAATGGGTAAATAAACACTATCGACATAGGAAAAGAACCAGCCAATCTCGAAAGCAACTTGAGTGGTGGTAGTATAGCCATCAAGGCTCAAGAAGCATCAAATAAATAGCATCCTCCAACAATGATGATTCCATCAACACAACCATTTAGTTACATTAACCTTAGCAATAGTGCCCCATCTCGCTCAAAGATTATCGAGTGCGAGCTTTTCACCAACAAAGCCTATTGTCTCAGATCTTGACGAGCAAGTAGAGCAGGAAAAAGCAAAAAGGTCTTCAAAAAATAGTGAAGACTTAGATAATTATCAGTCACTAGAAGAAAACCTTTAAGCTATCAAAAAAAGTGACAAATTTAAGATTATGGATGCCAAGTCCTTGGGAATAGTTTTTTGCCTTATCATCCCTTCTAAATTCAAAGTGTTGAATTTTGAAAAATACAATAGTACTATGTACCCTATTGTTCACCTCTACATGTATTGTCACGAGATGGCTGGATATGATGAGAATGAAAAGCTGCTAATTCATTGCTTCTAGGATAGCCTGACTAGGGCAGCCATTTGTTGGTACATAGGACTAGATCACATAAGAATTTAGACATGGGCAAATTTGGCTTGTACATTTTTTGATCAATAGAAGCAAGTATCTGATTGGGCCTTGGATTGCCTTTCCTAAAAAAATGGTTACATTTGGCTTGTACTTTCTTTGATCAAAAGAATCATGTATTCGATTGGGCCCTATATCATCTGTCCCTTATAAACATGGAAAAGAAAGCCTCTGAGAGCTTTAGATAATATGCTAAAAGGTGGAGAAAAGAAATAACTCAAGTTCTCCCTCTTTTGATCGAGAAAAAGATGACGGTTATGTTTATCAGCTTTCTACGAGCTTCTACTATAAAAGGTTGGTAGGAAATGTCATGAAAAAATTTATCGATATGGTTATATCGAGCGAAATGATTGATAATGCTATCAAAAGTGGCAAGATATCTATTAAAGAATCATCTAGGTTAACTAAAAAGTCTAGGACCAAGGGTAAAGAGAATGAGGTAAATGCTATTAGTAAAAGCCCTATTATGTTCACTTAGAATCCACATTCAGCACAAAGTATATACTTCCCAAACATGGTATATTTAAGCTTTAACCCTTATTGATAAATGCCACAACCAGTTTATTCTGATGGGTTTGCTCCAACAATGAGTTTCGCACCAAATTCCATCCAAAATGCTGCTCAGGCATAACCCCATAAAGAGAACAATATAAAAGCTCTAAATAATCAACAAGCACCCTTGGAAAATGAACACTTGAGCCACTTCTTGACTCCTACAAATAGATTTATTCCTATTTATCAGCTAGTCAACTAGTGGCCCTAATATTTGTAAACCTATATCACCACTGTATCCCAAATGGTACAATAAGAATGCCTACTATGAGTACCATGTCAAAGCACAAGTTCACTTTATTGAGATTTGCACCTCATTCAAGAGAAAGGTACAGAGCTTGTTAAAAAAGGGTGTGATTAAAGTCGAATAAGGGCCTAGACCAAATGTTGAAGCCAATCCACTTCCTAACCATATGAAGCTAAGAGTGAATGCAGTAATTGATAGAAAAAATTATTAGGTCAAAAGAAGTACTAGAAAAGTCAAGATCTAGATGAATAAGGTATGACAAGCTTTTGTAAATGTTAGAATAGTGTCAGGTATCAAAAACCAAAGTAAAAAAACCATTAAACCATTTTACTGCTATTGCAGTTAAGGACACATTCTGCAACACTATCCATTTTTCCTAGAGATAGTCCAAGGGGTAATGGATAAATTAAGTTCTATAAAGAGCAGGATGAATACATCCGTCTATCCATTAATGCCATAGAAGAGGAGAAACTTACTGCCTATTTGGTTTTGAATTGTTTCTCTTTAGTGAACATGAGAAAAAGAGTTGACAAAAGCTTTAAGCAGTACACTCTAAGGTGGATCGAAGAAGCTACCCAGGTTTACCCCTTCTTGATAGAAAAAAAGATGATTAGTAGGTTTGTCAGCATATTACAAGCCCCTTAGTATGAGAAAATAGGCAAGAACATTCTGAGAAACTTGTAGATATAGTCTTATTCACAGAATGATATGAAGCCATGAAAATTGACTCAGACAAAAGAAATACCTTGAAGGACAAAGGAAAAAAAATTGAGGTTGAATAAGGGCCAAAATCCAGTATTGGAACTAGCTTATCCTAAGCCCATAGGGAATCTAATGCAAAGAAAATGGCTATTGAAGAGGAGTGAGAGATCATAAAGACTGTAAATGAAGTCAGGATGCCAATGAATCTAGTTTGGCAAATCTTGATACAAGCTGATTTAATTAATAAGGCTGAAAGGATAAAAGAAAGAGCTAATGACTTTTGTAATTTCCATACCGTCTACGGCCAAACTCTTCAAACATCTAAAGAGTTTTATGCTATGGTTCAAAAAATGATGAATGATGGTAATATTGAATGTTATGATGAAAAACGAGCCTCACATACCCAATCAACAAATGCGATGCCATTTATCAATGCCACAAAAAGAGATAAAAGCATCCTCCTTATAGGGTTGGAAAGCCATTGGTCTTATTCAATAACTAACTAAGAGTTAATGTTTAGCCCATGCCAAAGATGATCATTCAACTTTCATCTATTTCTGTTATAAGGATAACAAAGCAGTTTCTTAAAAATATGAAAGCAAAACTTTAATCATCAGAGAATCTGGTTAGCAAATAGCAAACATTGACCTTTCAAGGGTAAGCCATCTAAGTTATAGTGGTAGATGTTATGCCCTAGTTGAAGTCCAGTAAAAGAACACTACTCTTGTTCCTTAAGCACTAAAATCTATAATCCAAGAATCAGACCCTATAGCTATTAAAGAGCCAGAAAGTAGAAAAAAGCTATGGAATTCTTTAAGTTCATCAAGCACAACAAAACATCATTGTTAATTAGTTGAGGAAGTAACCCACCAAGATATCTGTGTTGTCATTGCTATTGAACTTTGAAGCTCATAAGAGTACTCACCTCAAGGTCTTGAATAAAGCATATGTCCCTCCCAACATCTCTATAGGTTAATTGGATTGTCTAGTAAGCAACATCACTAGCGACGACTATATATTTTTTAGCGATAATGAAATCCCTCACATAACAACATACTACAAAAGCAACACATTGCCCAAGGTGCTCATTGATAATGGATCATCTTAAAATGTAACATCCATATTATGCTTGAACAAGCTTCCCATTGATGCATCTCACATCTAGAATTGTTGCATGATTCTATGAGTGTTTGATGGAATTTATAGAAATGTCATGGAAAACATCACCATTCCACTCCAAATTATCCTGTGCACTTATGAGGTTGACTTCCATGTGAGTGTTTGATGCGCTTGTTGGGGAAGCCTTGGACTCACTCTATGAGGGCAATGCCATCATCACTGCAGTAAAAGTTGAAATTGATCATTGAAAACAAGATTGCTAGGATCAGAGGAGAGAAAGATATTATTGCTATTACTTCAACTGATGCCCCCTATATTAAGTCCGATAAGGATTTTCAAGAATCCTTGTTTCAGTCCTCTAAGTTTGTCAATACCACTTATGTCAAGGAAAGGTTGCCAAATGTTGAGCCTCATCTGTTGAAGAGCACTCTTATGGGTCTAAAGTTAACTGTTAGCAAAGATGACCAAGCTAGAAAGGGACTTAGAGAACATCTTCAAAGAATTGCTTGAGCCTTGAAAGTGGTCAACCAGACCAAAAAAAGAGTTAGGGTTCAAGCCCAATGCATAACAAAAAATAAAACAAACTTAGAAGAGCTATAAGAAAAGGATAGCTCATTTGTTGGCATAAAACTTAGGGTAAAATCAATGATATTTCCATCGCTCTAGAAAGGTCTTTGTTTAAAAAAATATGTTAATGTTGGCTCTGACAATGTTGCACTCATACTGAGCAAGGCAATTGAGGATCTCTATATCAATGTGATCGATGAGCCAAAGATGCCAATAGCAAGTCAAGAAACTAGTATATGTTTTCCAAGATTTGTTCTAAGTGTTTAGATGAAGACTGAGATTTTTATACTATTTAAGTCTATTTTAAAGTAATGTTATGAACAAAACCTACGTGTTTTTACCTAAGAGCATTGTAGGGTCTTTTGTATGGGCACTCTTTTCTTAAGTATTATCAATGAAAATGACTAAGCATTATGCATTTCATCTTTTCTATCCATAATTCTAGCCAACTCTTAGACTTTCCTTTACATTGTTTTTGCCTAATTATTCTTTTTTATCCATATTTTCAAGTATCTAGATGAAAGTTTCATGACTATTCATACTAAGATTTTGGATATCAATTTCAGGCAACTAATCTACATCAGTGAAGTTGAGTTCGAAAGAGATTTTGAAGAAAGTCCTGTACCCCCATACGTATTGAGATTAATTGAACAAGGAGAAAAATAGATATTAACACATAAGGAACCCACTAAAACATAAACCTAAAGATAAAAAAAGATTGAAAATAGGTCAAATTAGAACCTCACCCGATTCCTAACACCTTTAAATTTGCTCGAAATAAATTTGAGAAGAGAGACAATGTGATACTGTCCCCTATTTTTGTAACTAAAATTAACCCAATTTCTCAAACCACTTTTATTGATACGTTCAAACATTTCGAAGTGCCATCAGATTATCTCCCAGTGGAGGCATGTAGTATAACACAAGTCATTTAGGCTCAAATAAAGGCTAAAACAAAAAAAAATAATTTTATTCAAACTCTCGAGTTCTACTTTCAAAATATCTTTTATCTTTATCACAAATATTTTTTTCTCCATAAATATTAAAATTTTCATTTTTAGGGATACTCTAGCCCTATTTTTTTAGGGGATACTCTAACCTCACTTTTTATTCAAAACTTAAATTCTCTCTCTCTCAAACATTCTTGGGACTGCTAATAAAAATTTTTTTTAAATCAATCTAAAAGTTTTACCTTTAGGGATACTCTTACCTTAGGTTTTGGAAGGATACTCTAACCCTGCTTTTCAATCAAAGTTTGAATTTTATCTCTTAGAACTTTCCATAAAGGCTTTTGATCAAAGCCTTCTTTTGAACAAATCCAAAACCATCACTATTAGGGATACTCCAACCTTGCTTTTGCTCAAAAATCCAAATTCACTCTCTCGAATATCCTAGGTCATTTTAATCGAAACCTTTTTTTTCTATCCCTTAAGTTACCACTGAATCCAAACATGTCTCAAAGTTGTCATCCTGATTATTTTTCAATAATAAAAAATAATTATGAGATAAAATTTTGATCATCCCTCTTTTTTATGTTTTGTTTGTAAGTGTTCTTATTTGATATGATTATATTCTTTTTAATATTACTAACACGTTCCCCTTTTGTAGTGACCATTGTGCAATCATATGAAAATTTATTTTCAACAATTACCAGGTAATGTTCCGTGTCGATATCTCTCCAGTGCCTGACATGAAATACTTGAATTTTCAAAATCTAATCTGGAGATAGTTTTCATCAAAATCCCTGTGTTTCCCACATCTCCAAGGCGCATAAGTAATGTAAATTTTCTTTCAAAACCTGGATCTATAATTTACAAATTTGCATGCATAAAAAAAAGATTATATCAAGAAAATATAAAGTGAAACTGATTAAATAAAAAATGAAGTGAGATATGGCTAGCATATACTAATTTTAGGTGTCATGGGGATGCTAATCCTTCCCCATGCATAACCAACTCCCAAACCCAATTGATGAATCTCTAGAATTATAGGTCTCAAAATTGATGTTTTGAGTTTCGTAACACGAAATATTATTTTCAATAGGCATTCGATCACACCTAGCTTGAAATGATTGGTAGTAACTCCAAATTTATGACCACTTTACCATAGCCTTTCGAAACTAGTTAGATGAGCAATTCATAAAACAATCTATCTCCCATTTTATCATTACCCTAATTTAAATCTCGATCAAGGGATAACCTTAAGGTTTAAACACACACCAATGTATTTTTAATCATGCGTGCTCACTTTGGATTATCTAAAGATAAAAGGGTAGGTGGTGACAATAGCCATTTCTTTCGCATCTAATTCAATTGAGCTTTGTATGAGTTGGTTCCAACACAGGATTTTGGCTCTTGTTCAGCCTCAACTTTTTTTCTCTTTTGCAAAGGTATCTCTTTGGTCTAAATCACTTTTCATGGCCTCATCAATCATTCCACGCAATATCAATATACGTTCTTGGCTATCTTTTTATAATAAGGGGCTTGCAATATGCCAAAAAACCTAACACTTATCTCTTTTTCTATCAACAAAGGGTGAATCTGGGCAACTTCTTTCATCCACCTCAGGGCATACTACTTAAAGCTTTTATCAACTTTATTTTCTATGCTCAAAAGAGAGAAACAATTTGAAACCCAGTTAATAGTCGATTTCTCCTAATTTATGGCACTAATAGATAAGCTGATGTATTTGCCCTACTTTTCATAGAACTTAATTTTGGATCGATCCATTATCCTTAGATTGTCTTTAGGAAAAGTAGGTAGTATTATAAAATATGCCCCTAATCATAGTGGTAACAAAATGTTTTTATGTTCTTTTTACTCTAGCTTTTGACACCTGACACTATTTTAGGCTTCACAAGAGCTTGCTAAACCTTGCTCATAGGGGACTTGACTTCTTTAATACTTCTTTTGACCCAATAGTTTTTCCCATCGATCATCGTATTCACTCTTAGCTCTATATGGCTAGGATGTAGATTGGCTCCAACACTTGGTCCAAGCCCTTGTTCAGCCTCTATCATGCATTTTTCTAACAGGCTCTATACCTTTCTCTTAAACAAGGTGCAATTCTCAATAGAGTAACTTTGTGCTCTGGCATGGTATTTACAATAGGCATTCTTATCGTACCATTTAGGATATGGTAGTGATCTATTTATGACTATCCGGGCCACTAGTTAATCTACCATTAAACAAGAGTAAATCTCTTTGTATGAGTAAAAAACTATTTCAAAGTGTTCCTTTTCTCGGGGTGCTTGTTGATTATTTGGAGCTCTTATGTTATTTGTACTATAGGATTGTGCACCTTAAATAGTGCCTTGGACGAAATGTAGTGCAAAACTTACTATTAGAGCAAACTTGATAGAATAAACTATTTATGGTATTGGTGAGTAGAGGTTAAAGCTCGGATACACAATGTTTAGGAAGTACATACTCTGTGCCAAATGTGGATTCTGAGTGAACTTAGCAAGGCTTGTGCTAACAGCATTCACCTTCTTCTCCTTACCCCTGGTCATTGATTTTTTACTTGACCTAAGTAATTCTTCAATGGATATCTTGCCACTTTTGATACCATTATCAATTATCTAGCTCGATATGACCATATCGATAAAATTATTCATGGTATTTCCCATCAATCTTTCATAGTAAAAAGCTTGTAGGGAGCTGACAAAAATGATTGTTATATCTTTGTTATCAAGAAAACGTAAAATTGAGCTACTTCTTTTCTCCACCTCTAAGCATACTGACTGAAGCTCTTAAAGGCTTTGTTTTTCATGTTCATAAGGGAAAGATAATCTAGGGCCTAGTTAGATACGGGCTTATATTGATCAAGAAAAACACAAGCCAAATCTTCCTATGTTTGAATTCTTACAAGATCCAGCCTTATGTACCAATGGATGGCTGCCCCAGTCAGGCTATCCCTAAAATAATGAATTAACAGCTTTTCATTTTTCTTACATCCAGCCATTTTGCGATAATACATGCAAAATGGGCAGTAGCATCTATAGTCCTATTATATTTTTTAAAATCCAACACTTTGAATTTAGGCGGGATAATAAGATAAGAAATTAGCACCAAAGACTTGGTATCTATAATCCTAAATTTCTCATTTTTTTTTTATAGCATGAAGCTATTTTTTCAGTGATTGATACTTGTCTAAGTCTTCATTATTTTTTTAAGAGCTCTTTACTTTCTCTTGCTCTACTTGCTCATCGAAATCTATAACTATAGGTCTTGCCAGCGAAGAGGCTACACCCAAAAATCCAAAAACCAAATAAGATAGTGTTGCTAGGTTAATGTAAATTAATGGTTGATTTGATAGGATCATCACTGTTGGAGGTTGCTATTCATGTGATGCCTTTTCCTAAGCAGTGGTGGCTTTAATACTACCATTCAAGTTGCTCTTGAGATTGATCAGTTCTTTTCCTGCATCAATAGTGCTTGCTTGCCCTTTTTCTTCCAAAGCATTAGACAAAAGCTTTGTTAATTAACAATCTGAGCTTAGAGTTCCTTATTCTTATAGAGTGATTGCTCTTGAGACTCCTTATAGATGAGCTTAAGTCATTCAATACGAGCTTAGTGAATGTTTTCCATGGCTTTTCGATAATTGTGCATGTTATACAGATAACAAACGGTAGGTTTCATGTTTTAGAGCACTTTCATGTTGGATTAGTATTGGATTAGAGTTTTATGATGTATCATGAGCATATTGGATGAGATGATAGTGAGTATGTAATTATAATGGTAGATGACTATAAGTATGAATGAATAAAATAATAAAAAAATTAGATTAGGCATGCAAATACAACATGGACAATTAGATTAAGGGATAGTTTCACCAATAGCATCTTTTATTAACATAACAAAATATCTTAATTACATGATTTATTTAGAAATGCTTGACACGATTACATTGTTTGATCACATGTTCCAAGAAATACAACAGTTCTTGTTCACCAACTCGATGGGCAGGATGTCACGCATTAAGGATTAGGCTATGTCCATCATGTCCTTAGCCTCTAATTAGGCTACCTAAATTTACTTACTATGTCGGCAATGGTGGTTCTAATAATTATGGTGTACTGATCAACCATTTGTAGCCACTATTACTCTCGCTACTTGGAGACTCTTACTAATTAATTAACATGGTCTTGGTGACCTTGCAAGGAATGCTCTAAATCATGGATTCTGAGTGTTAAAGCTTCATTCTCAACCTAGTTTGCTCTCAGATCCTAGGCTTAAGCTTTAAGGTATCCATTCTTTCATCGGTAAGTTGATACAAGGGCATAGGTTTTGACAAACTTTTCCCTATTGACCCAGGCATTTTTTTCCATTAATGCAACTTTTTTTTGAGGGTAACAATCTCTGTCTCCTATTCTACTGATGATTGCTAAGGTGCCAAGCCTTGCATGCTTTACTAAATGCCATGTAGTCTATTGTTAGGCTCTTAAGATCCTCATTAAAGTGATTCTTCTCTTTGATGACTCAGATAATTTCACCATCCCAAAGATAAAGGTCTATTTCCAATTGCCTCTTATCTTCTTTTAAGCAAGTGATTTCGAGGTTGCTTTTTCTTGCTTGAATTCTTACTTAAGCAATTTGATCTTAAAAGGTAATTCACCAACTAATACTTGTGATGCTCCAACACCAAACAAAGGTAAGGCATCATTGATGTGATCAATCTGTGATATCCTGGAGTCATCTACTCCCTCTCCAATACCTTTCCATATAATGGGTATATCTCCAAGCATGGAAGGCTAGTTAAACTTTAGATCTATAACTAGGCTCACCATTGTCAAAATCCCATTGCTCTAGGTCTTGGATGAAGGAAATGAATTATTGACATCGAAATTATCATAGAATTTAATGCTTACCTATATCCCCATAAGTGGCACACAACTATAATCTATACATTGGTATATGATTCTCTAAGGTGAAAACAAAGGGACCTTCCATGTCACCTCTTTCCCTTTAAGATTTTAAAATTGTTGGACCCATTGCTCCTCGAACTTGTCTTGGGGCCATTCCATCTCATGGACCTTCGAGATAGGACTAAAGCTAGGTAAGAAAGTGTATGACATTCTTCTCTCTTCGAGGTAGAAGTGGCTGACAAGCCAAATGTGAAAAAATAATGTTCATCTAATAAAGCAACTTTACCCATTTTTTTACAAAAACTAAGAGCTCAAATAGTTTTAGCAATGATTACGAGTACCGAATTGATGTGCAGCATAATCTAGAAAAGAGATCTGCTACTGCTATTTCAACATAGCCTAATGTTTTCAAAAATATGACCACACTATATATTGTCATAGTGTAGATATCTTGGATTTTTCGGATGTCAATGGTACTCATCATTGCTTCCTTCAAATTGATCCATGAGATGCACTCACTATTAACCTTTGTCTTGATTTGACTCTCGGTCGAGGACTTCATTACCCCAAGAATCTAAGCTAATCTTTTCTTGAAGGTTGGAGGTTGCAAAGCCTTGAAGTGTGTCAGTCTTGGCTTTATCAATATTAAGCAATATGGTATATTCGTCAGCTGTAGGGACCAAATCCTCATTATTGAAAGTAAAGCATTAATATGTTGGGTTCTAGAACTGAGACGTCGCTCGTAATAGGTGTAGACACCTTATTTTGTCCAAGCTAATTTTTAGTAATCTGGGGAACGATCGTCACCCGACGAAAAAGTATTGTTGAGGAGGTTAAGAATACCTATGGATCATATTAAACAAATGCAAGATATGGCATCAAAGGACGTAGTTCCAAGTGTTCAAGGACAAAAGATAGGGGGAAATTTATAATTTTGCCTAAATGTATCAATACATGGTTCTCATGTATCGATATAATGCTCTAACAACCCAAAAATTTGAAATGTTCCTACTGGTATCGATACAATGTGTACATGTATCGATACATGAGTTTATGTATCGATATATGAACTAATGTGTCAATACTAGGCCATGCCAGAACCAAAACTTACATTCTATAAAGTAGATGTATCGATACACATCAACATGTATTGAGACAATGTTTCATTGTATCGATACAATGTTTAATAATATCGATACGATGATCATTGTATCGATACAATAATCTTCTGGGCTTTTTGGACCAAATGTATCGATACATTCTTTAATGTATAGATACATTCAGGCTATTTTCCATGATCAAGGCATTTTTAACTTGTCCATCATTGTTCCAAAGCTCGATTTTAACTCGTTTTTGCATTAAAAGAGATCAAAACCTATATCAGATTACGAATTTGGACTTGTGAATTAATCAAAACATTTTTTTGAAGTGTAAATTACATTATAAAGGGTCAATGTCATATGATCACCCTACTCCTCCCTTATTTGTTGACAAAGATCACCATCAGCCACCCTACTTGCTGGCATCTGATTTCAGCAATCAAACCAGCCACCCTATGTCGATCACATTGGCAGCAAATTGCTTCCTATAGCCACCCTACAGCCATCAGCTATCACAACTTTGTCCCCTTGAGAAATGGCCAAAAACACCTCTAATTTATCTCTAAAATGCTGGTATAAGTAGGCCATTAATGTCTAATAAAAAAGAAAAAAGTTTTTTCCAGCTTGTTTTAGCTCTCCCAACTCATTCACACATAAAAAAATGGAATCTCGTAGCCTTTCACTCAGTATCCAAAAACAACCCCAAACACTCACTCCCAGCCACTATACACTTTGAAAAATTATCCTCACCCATACCAAAATCGAAACCTTTCTTTTTCTTTCGTTTCTTGCTAATTAACAACAAGGAAAAGATGAGAATTTAGGCCATCTCTGCTGCTCCAACCACTTGACCAAAAATTAAAGCTTTGTTGGTATAACTTCCTACTTAATCACTTTTATTTTTTGCTTTTCAGCATCGTTATCATTTAGTGAGCCTTTCATGCTTCCACCATCCTCTTAGGATTCTCATGTGTTATTATGGCTTTTGGTTATGGTATCTTAGGATTTGGATGTCTTGATGCACCTTTTGATGTGCAAAGTGTCTTATTTCATCCTCATTATTTTTGGTAGCTCTTGTTCATGCATTTCATGCCATATCCATGCATCATGTTGTCTTCAATCCATGCATAAATCCTTAGCCTAGCATGTTTTAAACATTTTTATATGTTAACTTGCATTTTATCATGAATCATTGTCATTTTTGGCATGTTTTACTTCATGAGAAGTGTGCATAACACTTTCTTTGTCAAGACCATTGGTAAAGTTAGCATCCCCATTCATGTTATGTGCCATCCCCTTGTATGTTCATTGTCTTCTCCTTATCTAAGTGCATGTTTGATGGCTATCAAAAACTGATTTTCAAAACCTCCCTAAGCCAAGCATGTTAACCTCAACCAATAAGGATTAACATGAACTTAGTATTTTCCTTAAAGTTAGCAAAAAAATCTTGGTGAAAATTAAGTTTTCCAAATCTGAAATCATGACTAAATGAGATCAAAACTTCTAATTTTCTAATGAAAATGGCCCTGCACTTGTTCCCTAAATGTTTGTGCCTTGTTTTAAGTGGAAACCTTGAGTGGCATGATCAATAGGTTGTTTCATCATCCCAAACTACTATGAGGCTGTGCAAATGAGTTTGTGATGCTCATGCCACTCTTTCCCTTCAGCCATAGACGTTTGTATGTCAATGACCCGAGTTTAGACCCGAAAACATAAAGAAAAATAAAAAGTATCCCCTGCTTTGCTTTGTCCTCTACTAGCAGCACAACTATAGCGAATTGAAAAATCAGTTTAAAATCCAAAATGATTTTTCATGAATTTTATGATATTTTTCTCTCAAAGTGTGTCAAATTATCTTTAAAACGATGTCTTATTCACCCTCAGATCATTTCGGATGAGAGAGTTATGATTTTTCAAATCTAAACTATTTAGAACCCCTAGAATCAGCAACATGTATTCCGATCAAGCTATTCAAACCCACTAAATGATTTTTCCAAATCCTTTAAACATTTTTCCTAAAATATTCATGAAATTCCCTTTTTAGAAAGGTATCATTTGCAATTTTTTGATACAAACGAGTCTGGGGTGATTTTTCAAATTTTGACACATTCTGTCCCTCGTATGCTCTACCAGCAGTGTAATTAATCCAAACTTGAAATTTTATTCCACTGGAAAGTGATTTTTTGGGATATTGGGAATATTTTTAGATTGACCCTCGTTGAGTTGACTTTCTAACGATATCATGTTCACCCTCTAAAACCTTCAAAGCAATTTAGAATAAATTTAGAAAGTGGAATAACGCGATGCTATCCCTTTGTTTTCAGTTATGGCCAAAATTGGGTTGTTTTCCCAAGCTTCATCTTAAGACATTTGAATGTCAACATATCATCCTGATCAGCCTCGAGAACATGCTTTGACCTCCCATAGGCTTGCATCAAGGCATGATTCTTTTTTACATCTTTACCATCCTCATTCACAATGATTTCTTTTATCAAAAAGTGTCAAAATGCTCACTCATTTTCTAAATCACAAAGTTTTGTCAACTTAAGTTTTCCAATTCGACTTCTTTAAAGAGTGTTAGACATGTCACTTCCGAAGATACTCCAACCCCGACCTTCTGAAAGGATACTTCAACCCTGCCTTTTGAAAATTGTTAAGATTTAAAAATCTTCCATTGTCAAAATTATTTGTCATCCTCGGGGATACTCCAACCCCATCTTTTCGAGGGGATACTCCAACCTTGTCTTTCAACTACAATTAATTTTTTTTTCTTCCCGAATTTCCATGAACGTGTCAAGAGTCAAGCCTATTTTTATTTTCAAAAAAACCTCACTCAATCAAGGAACCAAAATCCATCTCGAAAATTATCGATTCAGTTATTCCTAGATAATTGATGCCAATTGCAAGATAAATTCCAATAGTCCATCCCTTCTTTTTATCATTACATTGAATGGTTCATGTTATGTTACTTCATTCGTTGCCTTACTAACATGATTTCTTTGTGATGATTATTCGCATTCATATTTTCAAATCATTTCAAGTAAAGTTAAAGGTGATGTTCCACGTGGGTATCTCTGTAATGCCCAAAATCGAATATTCCATTTTCAAAGTAGAATCCAAAAGTCATTTTTATTAAAAATTTTTATATTCCCTATTTATCCGGGGCATATACGAGATTAAATATTTTCATCAAAACTTGAATTTGTGTTTTTATAAAATTCATACATTAAAAGATTGTTATATCAAAATAGTGACGAGTTAAGATTGAAAGAATCAAAACTGAGATAAGACATAACTAGTAAGGTACCAATTTTGAGCATCGCAAAAAGGTTCATGCCTCATCGTGCATAATCAACTCCCGAACTCAAATGGTGAATCTTTATACCACACAGACCACGGGATCGATGTCTCAAGTTTTGTAACTCAAGTCATAGGTTTCAATAAGCATCCGATCATGCCTAGCCCAAAATGATCGATGGTGACTCTAAGCGTTGGCTACTTTATGATGGTCATCCAAGACTAATAAGATGAGCGATTCTCATATCACGAGTTGAGAATCCGTACTTTCTCATTCTCATCATGTTGTGAAGGAAAAAGTCTCTGTCAAGAAGACAGTTCCTAGTTAGAAAAATATTTTAAGCTGTATACACCCATAGATCCGTGAGGATGCACCTCGGGGTATATTGCGATAGCTTGGCAACTCCACTGGGGACTGTATAAAGAGTTAGGCCAATAACTAGCCGTGTCTTACTAGGTTCTCAGTTCCTTCGACTTAGGTCATTATTTAACTATGACCTTTTTTTTCGTTTTGTCAACTAACCTTTTGTTTGACATGATTGTCAGGATTGTCTTATTTTCGAATAATCATCAGTTTAATAAAAATGGTAATATGAGAGTAAGGAAAAAGGTTTGATCGTTTCCTTGTCACACAACATGCACCTGTATGTGCATTAGAGTCTTGCCAAACTCGATGGTGAGGTTATAACCCAATCATTAGGAGAAAGTGAGCTATCCGCCTTCATGAGCAACCCTCCGTATAGCCATGGCAATAACTTCCCAGATGTAAATTACCTATATCTCTCGTGAGTAACCCTCTGTATTTGCATAAAGAAATACATCCACCCGATTGAACCCATTCCACCAATCCCATGATGGCCTTAGGATCAGGGTGCCTTGACTATCCTTACCGGATGGAGAAGCAATTCAAATACCTATTTAGGTGTCAACTTAAACCTCATATAGTGAGCCTTATGAGCTAAACCATGTCAAACCATACCAGAACATTACTAGAACACCTAGAGAATAGGGTCACTTAGGGAAACATTCCTAACCTTTACTCTCAATTACCATAACTTCGTAGGTGATAATGAGTGTATAATTGTCACCCGCATCTGCATTTTTTTAATCATTTATCAAGGCATGCCGTTGTGCTACCTGAACGACAACTAATCTTTATCTAAATAAGTGATGGTGAGCAAAAACCATCAGTCACAATGTCTTATGCTATAAACTGTTATGTTATCTGAGTCACGACTTAATGCGTGTCCGTGCTAGTGGTGATAAGTGAATATTACTATCAGTCGGTTTTTTTATCACCTCATGAAAGGCAAGTTGTATCCAAACATGTTGATACGCTACATGTTTCTTGTCTCATCACCTTGGTTAAGACATGTTATGAATTTTTTTTTCTAATGTTCTTAAATTCTTTAATTCTTTACATTTGTCTATTATATGTGTCACTAACTCGTTTTCCTTTCATTTTCTGTCTTGGAACATGCATCATCTCATCATAACTATCATGATTATCATTATTTTAGGGTAATATTTTAGTTTGATGTTCAGCAAAGGGCATCATTTACAAAGCAACAGCTCATCTCCACTATCGAGTTTTTTAAAAATGTTAGAACATGGTCAAAAGGTTGCCAGTGTCAAGATGGAGATACCGTAAAGCTGATTACGTCTCAAAAATGCATGAAGAGGTCAAGATCAATTTTTGTCTGAATGATTGTTAGGAATTGAAGCACATTTGGGATAGTTGGGACAACAATGAGAAAGAAGCTTTCACTAAAAAGTATAAGGATATAGCTCTCTTACATCGAGTTTAGTTGGATGATGGCTTGCTGCGAGCAATGGCACAGTTTTAGAATCTGGCCTATCGATGTTTCACCTTTAACCAACAAGATTTAGTCCCTACCATTGATGAGTACATAGCTCTGCTCAACATAGAAAGAGCCAAGTCAGACCAGATTTACTGCAAAGTGCTAATGCCTTCTACGTTCAAGAAAAGGTTAGGCAAGTTCTGGAGGCCACAGAAGCATGGGTTGATAGTCATGTCAAAGTAAAAGGAAGCAGTGAATGCATCTTTTGGGCCAACTTGAAAAAGACCATGGTAAATCTTTCTGATCACAAGAAAGCTCAAGATGTCTATGCTCTAGCAATCTACGGGCTCGTTATATTCCCAAAGACTTTAGGTTATGAAGAGGCGACAGTCATAGATTTCTTTTCTCGCCTATATTGCAACATCAACCCTGCTTCCGCCATTATTGACACCATCCGCGTCCTCAGTTTTTGTAAAAGAAAAAGAATAGGAAGGTTTATTGAGTGTGCCCCATTGCTCCAAATAAGGCTTCTAAGTCATCTCTGTGTTAGGAAAAGGAGAGCCAAGCAAAATTTCTTGTTCAAGATCAGTCCTCTTTCCATCGCATGAGAGGAAAAATGTCATCAAAATAAGACAAAAAAGCATTGGTTCAAGGAATTATGAAACATTAAGGAGGAGAAAATCACGTGGAGAACCCTGTGGGTGTTCTCTTAGTCGATTGCATACAAATATGGAGACTACACTTGTGTACCACTCTTGGGATTATGGAGAAGTACCAGTTATGCTTCTCTATTGGTATTGCGTTAGTTCCAGTGCTAGCAATTCCTCCCATTCTTTGAAGACTTGGGACATTAGGATTTTGAATATAAAGAGCCCAACTATAAAGTGAAAGTCTAGTTAGCTTTCCAAGCTTGGAAAAAGATCCATTATATGGAAATATACTGGAGAGGAAGCCCAACCACTCCTGGATACAAAGAATGGAGACTTTGCCGTATCAATGACCTATTTCCACCACCTAACTTCGGGATACTACAAATCCTAATAAAAAAGCCACCTTTTAAAATCAAGCTACTTAGGGGGGAGTTCAAACGAGAAAAGACATCCTTTGTCACAGAAATCTCTCAACTTAAAGAGGAAAAAGGCCAACTAGAGATAGATATCTATCTTCAGCGCGGTGACATAGATCGAGTCATCAAAGAAAGGGATCACCTCAAAGATGACCTTAAAAGCTTAACCAAGGATTATGTGGCCCTCTAAAAAGCTAACAAGTCTCGACTTGTTGGCAAGACATCAATCGAATGGGAAGCAAAAGTTGCCACTATTAATCACGAGCTGAATCAACAAAATGAGGAAGTTAGAACTAGCAAAGAAAAATTCACAAGGGCATGTTCTCTTACCTCCACCTACCAATGAAGAAATCAAAGATTCGAGAGCCAAATACTAGATGCTAGAGCTGCCAGGGTTGAAAATGAAGTCCTTACCTATAAAATCCAAGAGTTAAAGCAATCTCTCCAGATTCCTCAAGGTTATATCAATGAACTAATAAGGGCTTTCGAGCAGTGCAATCTAGATTGGAAAGTGACAATTAACTAAGCACGTTTGAACTACCAAATACAACATCAACACCTTACTGAACAAGTTCAGATGGCTCAACAAGAGGCAGACGACATGATTAAGGTAGCTCAGTCCATAAGGTGAGACATTGTACCTGTCAAAGATCGTGAGCAGCAACTTTTAGGCTTTCTTGATCGTGTGATTACATAATGTAATCACGTTAGATATTTTCAGATGTAATCATGTTGCAAGAAAAGAAACCTTCTTGTGGCTCTATGAATGATGTTATTGATGAAGCTGTTCTAAGAATCAATTATCTCAAAAGCATATGCACATTTAATTTCACTATTTTGTTTTATGTAGTTACATCAATCATTTATTATCTAAACTCATCATTGCATCATAAACACTCATCAATAAATACATTTTTAAGTGAAAGTCTAGTAGTGAATTGGGCCATAAGAGTGCAAGGGATTCCGAGGTCAATCAGGAAAATGGAACCTAACATCTCACATTGCTACAACACACGACGCCGCAAACAAATCATGGAGAATGATCATGAAGCTTGTATTGAGCAACTTGAGTTAATGGTTAAAGAATCACAAGTCCAAATGCTCTGTCAGCAAAGCGAAATGCAAACTCAAATTGTGAGACTTATGGAACTAATGATAGCCTCTGTGAAAGAAAAAGGGCAAGCCAGCACCGCTAAAATAAGGGATGATCCTCCTAACATTGAAAGTCCTCTTACCAATAATCCAGAACCCACCTAATGGGAAACTAGACAAGAACAATGGCCTAGTCCTACACCTGCCACTTAGGCTTCGCCAGTTATCTACCTAAATCCTATTATGATAGCTCAATTTATTCTTAGTACTCAAGGGGTTAACGCATGAGTTTCATCAGCTGATCCAATAACCCTTCATCACAAGGAACCAGAGAAAACAAAAGGTTAAAAGTGCACCATGACTGTAGAAGAAGTGAACAAATTCCAGCTACTAGAAAAATACCTCAAAGCTATCGAAAGGAGTCATAAGTTCAGAGCTCTTGACACACAATCGCTGTCTTTGGTGTCCAACCTTGTCATTCCCTCAAATTTCAAGGCCCTAAAATTTGAAAAATTCAATGGAACAACTGACCTTCCATCCACATCCGAATGTACCTAAGAAAGATAGTGGGTACGAGAAAAATGAAAAGCTTCTTATCCATTGCTTTCAGCATAGCCTCACTGGGGCAGTGACTCGGTGGTATATCAAGCTAGATAATGAAAAAATCCAATCATAGGCTGACTTGGCTAAGGCCTTTCTAAATCAATACTAGCACATGCTAGATTAAGCACCGGACTAACTTTCCCTGATGAATTTTGAGAAAAAGTCCACTGAAAGTTTTAGGCAATATGCCCAAAGATGGAGAGAAGAAGCAGCCCTAGTACAGCCTCCCCTTACAGAAAAAAGATGACAGTCACTTTCATTCAAACCTTACATGCTCCTTATCACGAAAAGCTTATAGGAAATGCCACCAAATAATTCGCAGACCTAGTCCTCTGTGGAGAAATGATTGACATAGCCATTAAGAGTGGTAGAATGTTTACCAGGGAAGCATCTAGATTGAGCAAGAAGCTTATTGCCAGAAGAAAAAGGAAAGAGAGGCCAATGCCATAAGTTATGCTACCTTATCTTAACCAAAATGGCATCAAATGCCCAACCCTTACTACCTAAGCATACTATATTCTCACCCTATCACAATACCCCCTTAGCCAATTCATGCCATAACCTACAACCTATCCTTTGCAATCCCACAAAGCTACCCTCCACAAGTTCACCAAAGTACCAATCAAACAACTAATAATGCATCTAGCAATCAAGGTGCAAATCAACAAAAACGACATTTTGATCCCATCCCTATGACCTATAAGAAACTCTACCAAACCTCGCTCCAAAATCATTTAATGGCCCCAATCTATGTCCCAGAGAAGAAGCTACCATACCTGTAATGGTAAAACCCTAATGCCCATGACCATGCTAGGGCATTAGGGCATGACATCAAGAACTGCATATCTTTCAAACAAAATGTGCAAAATCTAATTAACTCAAAAGTCTTGCAGTTCGAGATGAATTAGGGACCAAATATTGTCGCCAATCCTTTACCAAACCATACTAAGCTAGTTGCAAACATGATTGGCATTAAAAACAAATATGAAGTCAAGACAAGCATAGAGGATGTAAGGATGCCAATGTTTTTTGTTTGGCAGGCATTGATTTAGGGCGGATTACTTAATGTAACAGGAAAATTGGAAGACAATCCTGACAACTTTTGTGACTTCCATACAGTTATAGGTCATACCCTACAAATATACAAAGAGTTTAGGTCTATAGTTCAAAGAATGATGAATGAAGGCTAGATAGAATTCTATCATGAAACCACAACTGATGTTGAATCTATCAACATGATATGAGATGAAACCATGTAGTCACCTTACGAAAAAAATTAACCTATCATTCTTTATGGCAAGTCAAATTTCGAGGTTAATTGTTTAACACCTACACCAAAGTTAGTTGTCGAGGTACCTAAACCATTCCCGTATAAGAGCAACTAAGTTATCCTATGAAAGTATGAGAATCGGGTAATGATGATCAGAGAACTAACTCCCTCAACTACTACAATGAAACTATCAGGAGTTACTCACCTAACCTGTAGCGATAGGTGTTACACTCCCCCAGTTCAAGAAAAAAAGAAGGTTGATGCATCTCCAAGCACCAGTACCACTCAAGCCCAAGCATTTTAAGCCTAAAAAAGTCAAGGAAGTAGTGAGTAAAAGAGAAGCCATGGAGCTTCTTAAGTTCATCAAGCACAGTGAATATTACATTGTAGACTAGTTAAGCAAATAACCCATAAAGATTTCTATGCTATCTCTACTTCTTAATTTAGAAGTTCACTGAAATACATTACTAAAAGTGTTAACCAAGCATATGTGCCATCGGATGTCTCCGTGGACAAATTAGATCGGCTAGTGAACAACATCACGATCGATAATTATATCTCTTTCATCGATGATGAGATCCCACCCAGAGGTAGGGGTAGTTATAAAGCTCCGCATATCACTACCCACTACAAGGGACGCATTTTGCCCAAAGTACTCATAGACAATAGGTCAGCCCTTAATGTTATGCCCATAACTACATTAAGCAAACTCCCTGCCAATCAGTCCAACATAAAGAGTAGCCACCGCATAGTCTGAGCTTTTGATGGAACATAATGTCACAGAGTAATTGGAAATATCACAATCTAGCTCCAAATAGGCACATGTACATATGAAGTTGACTTTCAAGTTATGAATATTAATCCATCTTACAACTGCCTATTAGGAAGGCCATGGATACTCTGCCGGGGTTGTCCAATCCTCTCTCCATCAGAAGCTCAAATTTGTGATAGATGATAAAGTAGTCACCATCAAGGCTGAAGAAGAAATGATTGCCACTGCTTTCACTGAAGAAATCTACATAGATCCCTATGAAGATGTACCAGAGTCATCCTTCCAATCCTTCGCATTTGTTAATGCAACATTTATAGGAGAAAATTGCTAATAGTTGAACCCTACCTATCAAAGAGTATCTACTCAAGTTTAAAAATAACCATTGGCAAAGGTTCTCATGCTGGAAAAGGGCTTGGCAAGAATCTGCATGGTATGGCCCGAGCTTTATAGGTCACTACTCAAGTCAACAAAAGAGGCTTACAATTCAAGGCTAATGCGCAATCAAGAAAGCAGTAGAAAAGAATGATCTGCAACCAAAGGGTGACTCGATCATTGGGTCGATAGGGGGAATCGAAGCCAACAATATTCTTGTCTCTCCATGAGATATTCCGTTCAAGAGGACGAATCAAACCAAACTGACCAGAAGAGCAAAAGGCTAAAGATGTCTTGGTCATCTTAAATAGAGCACTTCAAAATCTTTATCTCCAAGAAACCAAGCCATAAAATGCGTGTCCTTCCACTAAGACCTAATTTTGATGACGGGGTCATGACGGTAACCCCTGCACTTTTCCTATCCCTTTTATGTAATGTTAAGAAAGGAAAACTACCTACCCTCGCCCAAAAGTGGGTAGGTGTCCTATGTATAGATACTTCTGTTAAACATTATCAATGAAATGACTTTTGCATATATCATTCCATGTTGTGTGTCTATATCACTTTTCAATCTTTTTGTCTCCATTACTCTTTTGTCTTCATTTTTATTCGAATCCTTTGGCTGTATGTGTGCCTTTTGCAATGTATATTTCTTCACCTTTTTAAGTGTTCTGACGATAGTGATATGGATATGTCAATGGGTTGCTGAAAATTGATTTCGAATAGTTAATTTGCACTAGTGAAGTTAATTCTAAAGAAGATTTCAAAGAGAGCTCCATACCACTACACCTCTTAAGATTAGTTGAGTAAGAGACGAAGCAGATCATGCCCCATGAAGACCCAACATAAGTTATAAATCTGGATATTCAAGAGGATCAAAAGGAGGTTAAAATCAAAACCTTAATAAAGTTAACAACTAAGACCAAGTTGATAGACCTACTCCGGGAATATCGAGATGTATTCACTTGGTCATATCAAGACATGCCAGGACTAGACACTGATATAGTGGTCCACAAGCTTCCCATTAAGCATGGATGCGAACCAATCTGACAAAAGTTAAGGAGGATGAAGCCAAAAATGCTCTTCAAAATTAAAGAGGAAGTCAAGAAGCAGTTTGATGCGAGGTTTATCAAAGTAGCCAAATATCCAAAATGGGTTGCCAATATAGTTTTAGTCCCAAAGAAAGACAGCAAAGTATGAATGTGCATTGATTATCAGGATCTAAATCGAGCTAGTCCAAAGGATAACTTCCCACTACCCCACATTGACACTATGGTAGACAACACAGCCAAGAATTCTCTTTTCTCCATCATGGACAGATTTTTAAGCTACAACTAGATCAAGATGGCACCTGAAGACATGGAGAAAACAACTTTTGTAACCATGTGGGGGACATTTTTCTATAATGTCATGCCCTTCGAACTCAAAAATGTTAGGGCAACATCCTGTTCCATGACATGATGCACAAAGAAATTGAGGTCTACATGGATGACATGATTGCTAAGTCAACAAAAGAGGGTAAGCATGTCACAGACCTTCAAAAACTTTTTGAACGGTTATGAAAATTTTAAGTTAAATTGAATCCTACCAAGTGTACCTTTGAAGTCACTTCGGGTAAGCTTCTAGGTTTTATAGTCAGTGAAAAAGGGATTGAAGTTAACCCAGACAAAGTCAAAGCTATTCAAGATATGCCACCACCTCAAAGCCAAAAAGAAGTGAGATACTTTTTGGGGTGACTAAACTACATTGCTAGATTCATATCTTAGCTCACTAATAAATGTGGCCCCATCTTTCAGCTCTTTCACAAACAAAATCTGAGAGAGTGGAATAAGGCATGTCAAAAAGCCTTTGATAAAGTCAAACATTATCTGTCAAGCCCACCAGTGTTGGTATTGTCGATGCCTAGTCAACCTTTAATCCTTTACTTGTCAATGTTTGACAAATCTATAGGTTGTGTATTAGGGCAACATGATGAGTCAGGAAAGAAGGAACAAGCAATCTACTACTTAAGCAAAAGTTCACAGAATACGAGTACAACTACTCCGCAATCGAGAAATTATGCTATACTTTGGTGTGGATAGCCAAGAGACTCAGGCAGTACATGCTATATCACACCACATGTTTGATTACAAGGCTTGATCCTATCAAGTATCTATGTATCTATGCGAAGCCCCTACACTATCAGGAAAGCTAGTTAGATGGTAAGTCCTACTTTCTGAATACGACATTCCCTATGTCAACCAAAAGGCCATCAAGAGCAGTACGATAGCTAACTTTTTGGCAAGTTAAGCAACAGATGATTATGAACCCTTAAGTTTTGACTTCCCAAATAAAGATCTAATTTGCATTTCTGAAGATGAAAATGCCTCCAACCAAGATTGATCTTGGAAAATGTATTTTGATGGAGCATCAAACATTCTAAGACATGGAATTGGGGCAATATTGATGTCACCTGATGGGAGTCATTACCCATTCACAGCAAGGCTAAATTTTGACTGCACAAATAATATTGCAAAATATAAAGCTTGTGTCATGGGGCTTCAAGTAGCCATTGAGAATAATGTCAAAACATTATAGGTGTTCGATGATTCGACCCTAGTCATCTACCAATTGAAAGAGGAATGGCAAACTCGCAAAGCCCAGTTGATGCAGTATGGGAAGCTGGTAGCAGAACTCAAGAAAGAATTTAATAATATCAGTTTTTGACACTTACCTCAAGAAGAGAACCAAATAACCGATGCTTTAGCTACTTTGTCATCCATGTTTAAATTCAACCAAGAATGGAATATTGCTCCTATCTAGATAAGCATCTATACAACTTTAGTTCATTGTCATAGTGTCAAAAAATAGAAGGATGGCCTGCCGTGGTACTCTAACATCTTTCATTACATCAAGGATCAACAATATCCCAAACATGCAACCGAGACTAATAAAAGGACTATCAGGAGGCTGGCTATGGATTTGTTCTCAATGGAAAATCTTATACAAGAAGAGTCACGATTAAGTATTGCTCAGATACGTCAACACTCTTGAAGCCAAAAGGATCCTAGAAGAAGTTCATGAAGGGAATTGCAGTACACATGCTAATGGAAATCAGATGGCCAAGCAACTCATGAAAGCAGGTTATTACTGGTTGACCCTCTAGAGAAACTGTATCAATTACACCCGAAAATGTATAAGTGTCAAATCTATGTGAACAAGATTAATGTCCCTCCAGTGCCACTTCACGTTATGATGGCCCCATAGCCCTTCTCCATATGGGGTATGGATATGATCGGGCCGATCACCCCTAAAGCTTTTAATGGGCATCATTTCATCTTGGTAGCAATTATCTATTTCACCAAATGGATGAAGGTTGCCTCGTAAGCTAATGCCATTAAATCGATCGTCTGTAAGTCTGTCAAGTAGGACATCATTTATAGATATGGCCTCTAGAACCAAATCATCACAGATAATGCAAGTAACTTAAACAATAAAATGATGCAAGTGGTCTACTTTTAGTTCAAGATCTAGCATTATAATTATGTCCCTTACCACCCAAAGATGAATGAGGCAATTGAGGCAGCCAACAAAAACATCAAAAGAATAGTTGAGAAAATGGTCGAGACTTACGAAGACTGGCATGAGAAGCTCTTCTTTGCACTTCATGCCTATTAGCCTTAGTTCGCACTTTCATGGGCACTACCCTATTCTTCCTTTTCTATGGGATGGAAGTTGTATTGCCTATAAAAGTCAAGATCCCTTCTCTCAAAGTCTTGACGAAAACCAAACTTAAAGAGGCTGAATGGGTCAAGAACAGATACGGCCAACTCAACCTCATCAAAGGAAAACATATGAAAGCCATCTGCTATGGTCAAATGTATCAAAGATGCATGATACAAGCCCACAATAAAAAGATGCGCCTACGATAATTTCACCTAGGTGAATTGGTATTAAAGAACATCCTCCCAATTCACAAAGATGCACAGGGCAATTGGACCCCCTATTGGTAAGGATCGTATGTCATGAAGCAAGTTTTCTCTGGAGGGGCCCTAATCTTATCAGAAAAGGAAGGCAATGCCTTGCCAAACCTAATCAACTCAGATTCCATCAAGAAATACTACATGTAGAGGGCGAAACCTAAAAAAACATCTTTAAAAAAAAAACAAAAAATAGGTCCAAATGAAAATCCAAAAAGGGCATCTAGGCAACCAACCTGGCTACAATTAAAAAAACCACAAGGGCAACTTGAGAAGATCAAATATGATGGGGCATAAACTGAGAGCACCTACAGGATGATGCATAGCAATCCTAAGGATATTCTGAAGATCAGCTTCTACTAGTCACATTCATTGCTCAAGAAATATCCTAAAAAGTACCTAAAGAACATCCATGTCATGATTGTCAGATATATCTTTCGCCCAAAAGATCATCCTTCTGGGCTACCCTATCACTTGTTTGTCAAATAGTATACTGAGTTGTTCTCTTTGTTCATGAATAAATATTGCCTTGTTTCTTTTAACCCCTATATAATTCACATTGCACTCATCATTTAATTGATAATGTTTGATAATCAACCAAAATATGCATCAGGACATCTCGATATTACATTGAAAGGAAAAGAAAAGCATAGAGAACTCTGCTCGTGCCCTGATTGTCAAGATCATGAACTTCTCGCGTCCAAACACCTGTTAGACATAACCATACACCAAACCAATTCTTGCTTTCATAAGCTATATCTTAAGAAAAAGCATTTCAAGCTAACCAAAAATCGATTTGTGCGTTCTATCTAAATCCTATCGAAACCAAAGACATAAACCTAATCAGTCAAACAATCACCAAATTGTTGACAATCCCTTTCAGTTGTTAGGAAAATAGTTGAGCCTCCCGAATCAGGAAATGCCATAATCCAAATTCTTGAAAATAGATGGAAACTTGACTATCAAAACATCTCATCCCTAATAAAGCCAGGATAATTCACAATGGCTATCTCCTGTGTTAGATTTTATGTTGTATCCCTAGTGGAACCATGACAACCTACAATCTCTAGTGGAATTAGGAAAATTCCAATCCCTAGTTTAACCAGGATGGATCACAATCCTTATTAGAGTCTGGATGACTTGCTAGAAACTATAGCTATCTCTCGTATTAGACTTTGCATCATGCAACCATGATAGCATTTCATATCATGCACTCATATTACCACCATACATCATCATTTTTACAATATCACTTCAAGCCAGGTTGACTGAACCTCTAAGGAATTCCTGGTAAAAACTTTAAGCTTCACAAACCAAGTGTCATTCAGGTAAGGTTCTTTTTTTCTCATCACCTCAAGTCATTTTTATCAAGAAACTACTGTCAAAGTGCTAGTGCCAAGCAATTGTTGTCCAAAAATTATCATCAAAAACTTTTGTCAAGAACATTTGTCAGAAGCTTTGCCAAGAATTTTGTCAAGAGCCAGTGTCAAAACCTTTCATCGGGAACTTTTGTCATGAACTTTTGTTAAGAAAAACTTGCATTAAAATTTTTATCAAAAACTTTGTCAACACCTTTTTTAAAGCCCACAAGTCAGTGGCACCCTCTTCAAACCCCACAAGTCAGTGGCACCTTTTCGAAACCCATAAGTCAGTGGCACCCTTTTTAAAGCCCACAAGTCAATGGTAATCTCTTCAAAGCCCACAAGTCAGTGGCACCCTCTTCAATGCCCATAAGTTAGTGGCACCCTTTTCAAAGGCCACAAGTTAGTGGCACCCTATTGAAAGCCCAAAACTCAGTGGCACCTTTTCGAAGCCCATAATTTTTAAAGCCCATAAGTGGCACCCTTTTTAAAGCCCACAAGTTAGTGGCACATTTTCGAAGCCCATAAGTCAGTAGCACCTTTTCGAAGTCCACAAGTTAATGGCACCTTTTCAAAGTCCCCGAGTTAGTGGCACCTTTTTCAATGCCCACAAGTCAGTGGCATCTTTTTAAAGCCCACACAAGCTGGTGGCACCTAGTCTAAGTCAAAGCTCACACAAGTTGGCAGCACCTAAGTTAAGACCCCCACAAGCTATGGCACCCAAGTCTATGTCAAAACCCGTACAAGTTGGCAGCACCTACATCAAAGTCCATATTACTCGTACCTATCTAAGGGGACCAAGCCTTAAAAAACCTAACACCCTAGTAGGGACGGCAAACCCTACAAAATTCACTTAAACCTCCATTAGGGTCACTGCGAATACACTACACTTATCATAGTGAAGTATTAATTAAATTTATTTCTTTATAGGTGTTCTGGGCAATGTCATTCCACCTCAGACAAAATAGTGTCTATTTGTCTTTGCCCTATTCCTGATTCTTAACAACGATCAAAGAAGGGCAGCTATAGACACTTTATTTTGTCTGGGCTAATTTTTAGCAAGTTTGGGGATGATATCGCCAACGAAAAAGTATTTTTGAAGAGGTCAAGAATGCCTATAGATCATATTAAAGAAATGCAAGGATGTGGCATCAAAAGACGTAGTTCCAAGTGTTCGAGGATAAAAGATAGGGGAAATTTTATAATTTTGCCTAAATGTATCGATACATGGTTCTCATGTATCGATACAATGCTCTAACGACCTAAAAATTTGAAATGTTCCCATTGGTATCGATACAATGTGTAAATGTATCGATACCTGAGTTTGTGTATCGATACATGAACTCGTGTATCGATACATAGGACAAGCTAAAACCAAAACTTGCATTCTGTAAAGTAGATGTATGGATACTATGAAACATTGCATCGATACAATGAATGTGTATCGATACAATGTTTCATTGTATCGATGCAATGTTTCATAGTATCCATACAATGATCATTATATCGATATAATATTCATTGTATCGATACATTCTGGGTTTTTTGGACCAAATGTATCGATACATTCTTCAATGTATCGATACATGTAGGCCATTTTCCATGATCGAGGCATTTTTAACTTGTCCACCATTGATCCAAAGCTCGATTTTAACTCGTTTTTGCATCAGACAAGATCAAAACCCATATCAAATTACGAATTTGGACTTATGAATTAATCAAAACATTTTTTTTGAAATCTAAATTAGATTATAAAGGGTCAATGTCATATGATCACCTTACTCCTCCCTTGTTTGTTGACAAAGATCATCATCGCCACCCTACTTACTGGTATCTGATTTCAGCAATTAAACCAATCACCCTATGTCTATCACATTGGTAGCAAATTGCTTCCTACAGCCACCCTATAGCCATCAGTTGTCACAACTTTGTCTCCTTGAGAAATGACCAAAAACACCTCCAATTTAGCTCTAAAGTGCTAGTATAAATAGGCCATTAATATCTCAACAAAAAGAAAAAAAATTTCCAGCTTGTTTCAACTCTCCCAACTCATTCACACATAAAAAAAATAGAATCTTGTAGCCCTTCACTTAGCATCCAAAAATAGCCCCAAACACTCACTCCTAGCCACTACACACTTTGACAAATCATCCTCACCCGTACTAGAACCAAAACCTTTCTTTTTCTCTTGTTTCTTCCTAATTAACAACAAGGAAAATAGGGAAATTTAGGCCATCTCTGCTACTCTAACCACTTGACCAAAAATTGAAGCTTTGTTGGTATAACTTCCTACTTAATCACCTTCATTTTTTATTTTTTAGCATTTTAATCATTTAGTTAGCCTTTCATGCATCCATCACCCTCTTAGGATTCTCATATGTTATTATGGCTTTTGGTTGTGGTAGCTTAGGATTTAGATGTCTTGATACCCCTTTTGATGTGCAAAGTGTCTTATTTCATCCTAATTATTTTTGACAACTCTTATTCATGCATTTTATGCCATATCCATACATCATGTTATGTTCAATCCATGCATGAATCCTTAGCTAGCATGGTTTAAGCATGTTTATACGTTAACTTGCGTTTTGTCATGAATCATTATCATTTTCTGCATGCTTCACTTTATGAGATGTGTGTATAACACTTTCTTTATCAAGACCATTGGTAAGTTAGCATCCCCATTCATGTTATGTGCCATCCCCTTGTATGTTCATTGTCTTATCCTTATCTAATAGCACATTTAATGGCTGTCAAAAGCTTATTTTCAAAACCTCTCTAAGCTAAGCATGTTAACCTCAACCAATGAGGATTAACATGAACTTAGTATCTTCCTTGAAGTTACCAAAAAAATCTTAGGGAAAATTAAGTTTTCCAAATTTGGAATCATAATTAAACGAGCTCAAAACTGTTGATTTGTTGACGATAATGGCCCTGCACTTGTTCTTGAAATGTTTGTGCCTTGTTTTCGAGTCAAAACCTTGAATGGTATGATTAACGTGTTGTTTCATTTCCCAAACAACTCAGGGGCTGTGCAAATGAGTTCGTGATGCTCATGCCACTCTTTCCCTTCAGTCATGGACGTTTGAATGTCAACGGCCGAAGTTTGGACTCGAAAACACAAAAAAAAAATCCCCTGCTTTGCTTTGTCCCCTATTGGCAACATAACTGTTACGAGTTGAAAAATCAGTTTAAAATCCTAAACGATTTTTCATAAATTTTCTGATATTTTTATCTCAAAGTGTGTCAAATTATCTTTAAAACAATGTCTTATTCACCCTTGAATCTTTTCGGATGAGAGAGTTATGATTTTTCAAATCTAAACTATCCAAAACCCCTAAAATCAGCAACATGTATTCTGATCGGGCTATTTAGACCCACTAAATGATTTTTCCAAATCCTTCAAACATTTTTCCTACAAAATTCATGAAAATTCCCTTTTCAAAAAGGTATCATTTGCAATTTTTTGATACCAAACAAGTTTGAGGTGATTTTTCAAATTTTGACACGTCCTACCCCTCGTATGCTCTGCTAGCAGCGTAACTAATCCAAAATTGAAAATTTATTCCCTCAGAAAGTTAACTTTTGGGAAATTGGGAATATTTTTAGATTGACCCTCATCGAGTTACCTTTCTAACGGTAATTTTTCACCCTCTAAAACCTTCAAACCAATTTAGAATAAATTCAGAAAGTGGGATAGCACGATGTTGTCCCCCTATTTTTGGTTATGGTCAAAATTGAGTTATTTTCCCAAGCTTCGTCTCGAGACATTCGAATGTCATTTGATCAGCCTCGAGAACATGCTTTAATCTCCTATAGGCTCCCATCAAGGCACGAATTTTTTTTACATCTTTACCATCCTCGTTCACAATAATTTCTTTTATAAAAAAGCATCAAAATGCTCACTCATTTTCTAAATCATAAAGTTTTGTCATTAAGTTTTCTAACTCAACTTCTTTAAAGAGTGTCAGACATGTCATTTTCGGGGATACTCCAACCCTGACCTTTTGAAAGGATACTTCAACCCCACTTTTTCAAAATTGTTAAGATTTAAAAATCTTCCTTTGTCAAAATTATTCATCATCCTTGGGGATACTCCAAACCTGTCTTTCAACTACAATTAAAATTTTTCTTCTTCTTGGATTTCTATAAACGTGCTAAGAGTTAAGCCTGTTTTTATTTAAAATAAAAACCTCATTTAATCAAGGAACCCAAATCCATATTGAAAATTGTTGATTTAGCTATTCCCAGATAATTGATGCCAATTACGAGATAAATTTCAATAGTCCATCGATTCTTTTTATAATAACATTGAATGGTTCATATTATGTTACTTCATTCATTCCTTACTAACATGATTTCTTTGTGATGATTATTCAATTCATATTTTTAAATCATTTCAAGTAAAATTAAAGGTGATGTTCCATGTGGGTATCTCTCAAGTGCCCAAAATGGAATATTTTGTTTTCAAAGTAAAATCCAGAGTCATTTTTATTAAAAATTTCTATATTCCCCATCTATCCAGGGCATATATGAGATTAAATCTTTTCATCAAAACTTGGATTTGTGTTTTTATAAAATTCATGTATTAAAAAAGGGCTTTATCAAAATAGTGATGAGTTAAGATCGAAAGAATCGAAACTGAGATAAGATATAACTTGTAAGGTTTCGATTTCGAGCATCCGAAGAGGTTCATGCCTCATCATGCGTAACCAACTCCCGAACTCAAATGGTGAATCTTTGTACCACGCAGAACACGGGATCGATGTTTTGAGTTTTGTAATCCAGTCATGCTTAGCCTAGAATGTTTGGTGGTGACTCCAAGCGTTGGCCACTTTATCATGGTCATCCGAGACCAATAAGATGAACGATTCATCTTATAGTCCCTCTCACTGTATCACAAGTCAAGAATCTGTACTTTCTTATTCTTATTATGTTACGAAGGAAAAGTCTCGATCAAGAAGATAGTTCCTAGTCAAAAAATATTATAAGTCATATACACCTATAGATCTACGAGGATGCACCCTGGGGTATGTTGCAATAATAGGCCACAATCCAAATGGACCTGGGGTAAAAGGGCTATGCCTCTGTATCTCTTTGTGAATGATTCTCTTTTGGTGTCATCTCAACTGGCCATATATGCTTTAAATCTTACCAATCATTCTGATTGTACCCTATCTTAACCCTTTCATGCATTGTTGAAACACACCTAGGTTGAAAATGTCCCTACCTTCCCATTGTCGATGCTCCGACCATTCTCAGACTTCTTCAAAAGACTTTATATCAAAAATAGATTGTTGCTCCATGATAAAACTCCTTGCTGAACACTAAACCATTGCCTAATTATCCCATAATGACAATGATTATGATGAAATAATGCATGCGTCAAACAAAAAAAAAAGAGGGAATAAGTTAGTGACCATATGAAATAATAAGCATAAGAATAAAAGAATAGAAACAAAATTGTATCATGAAATTTACCTCGATAATAGGTAATACAATGGCTAAGGGTAAACACAATAATTGTAATAGCAAATGGATAGCATAATGGCATGTCTAGGTTAAAAGAAAAATTACCTGTAATAAGATGACGTGATACTTTGTGAGGATAAAACTGACTAACTAAGTGATGACATTCATTTCTTACCCTAGTTAAGCCATTGTTTGGATAGTATAATGATTTGTTTAGGTCAGATATGACTCTTTCAAGATGACACGGAACATTGTAGGTGATTGCATTCGGTTGTTATCATCCACTTATTAAAAAGGGTTAGCCATAGAACATAACGGCATACCCTAAGAAATGATCATAAAAAGTAACATATACAGGCAACGATGTTTGTCCATTATTGCCAATGTAATCATGGTGTATAAGAGTAAAGTTAAGAAGTGTTTTCCCGAGTGACTTTATTCTCTGAGTTATTCAATAGCACTTTAGTGTGGTTTGACATGGTTTGGCTCATAAGGTTCATTAAATGGTTTTAAGTTGATGCTTAAATTAGTATTTAGATAACTTCTTCTTTAGATAAGGACAACTGAGGTAGCCTGATCCTAGGCCATCATAAGTTTGGTGAAATGGGTTATATCTGATGGATGTATTTCCCTACATAAATGCAAAAGGGTATTTATAAGAGATATAGGTAATTTAAACCCCAAAAGGTTTTGCCATGCCTATACGAAGGGTTACTCATGAAACGGATAGCTCACTTTCCCTTAATAATTGGGATACTAACCTCACCATGGAGTTTGGTGAGAATTTAGTGCAAATGTATATAACAGTATGTCTAAAGGAAACAATCAAACCCTTTATTTTACCCTTATATTACCATATTTATTCAAATCAATATTTATTTAGGAATAGAGTAGTCTTTGATGATCCTAGGACAAAAACCATAAAGAATAAAAGGTTAAAAGATAAAGATAAGGGAGGATTATATTTCAATAATGATGAAAATTGAGCAAGACATAGCAAGTCATAGGCCTAACCCTCTAACTAGTCCCCAATAAAGTCGACAAGCTATCGCTACATACTTTTTTATCTTCGAACAATTTAAAGTGAGCATGCATGACTTAAAAGATATATATGGTGAGTGGTTATGTTGGTTAGGGCCTTTAGGTTATCCATTGATCGAGATTTGAACTATGTATGGTGATTCGAAAGAGAAAGAGACCGCCAGATGAATGGCTCATCTAACTAGTCTTAGAGGGCTACAGTAAACGGCCATAAATTTAGAGTTGCCACTGTTTATTTTGGGCTAGGCATGAGTGGATACCTATTGAAAACAACATTATGAGTTAGAAAACTTAAAACATTGATTTTAAGGTCTACGAGGTCTAGAGATTCATTGATTAGGTTCAGGAGCTAGTTACGTATGGGGAAGGATTAGCGTGCCCATAATACCTAAAATTGGTACTTGCTAACTAATCTCACTTCGGTTTGATATAATTGGTTTTAGTTTATTATTATTTCAATGTAATCCCTTTCAATGCAGGAAATTTTGTAAATTGCAGATCTGAGTTTTGAAAAAAAACTTACATCATCCATATGCCCTGAAGATAAGGGGAACACAAGGATTTTATATGAAAGTAGTCTTTGTAGATACCTTATTTTGTCCGAGCTAATTTTTAGCAATCTAAAGCATGGACATAAGAGGGGGCGATGAACGTTGCCCGGCAAAAAAGTATTTTGAGGAGGTCAAGGAGGCTTAGGAATCATACCAAAGGTAAATGCAAAGATGTTGCATCAAATGACATAGTTCAAGGTGTCTAGGGATAAAAGATATGAGAAAATCCATAATTTTACTTGAATGTATCGATACATGGTTCTCATGTATCGATACAATGCTCCAACATGCCAAAAATTTGAAATGTCCCCATTTGTATCGATACAACATATAGATGTATTGATACATAAGCCTCTATATCATGTATCGATACTAGGCCATGCTAGGACCAAAACATGCATTCTGTAAAAAAAAAGTATCGATACATATCAACATGTATCGATACAGTGGCTCATATTATCGATACAAGGGTTCATAGTATCGACACCATTAAGGTTTTTGGACCAAATTTATCGATACATTATGCAATGTATCGATACATGCAGGCCATTTTCACGGTCTGAGCATTGTTGACTCATCCACCATTGATCTAAAACTCAATTTTAACTTATTTCTTTGCATCAGGAAAGACTAAAACACATGTCAAATTATGAATTTAGACTTTTAAATTAATCAAAACATTTTTTAAAGTCTAAATTGGATTAACAAGGGTTAATATCACATGATCACCCTACTCCCTAGTTTGTTGGCCAATATCACTATCAGCCACCCTATTTGCTGGAAAATCATT
>JBBYHL010476929.1:0-13052 GCA_038381835.1 Adansonia madagascariensis | reverse complement strand
ATTTCATTTTGCATTAGATTCCCACCAAACACCATGGTAAGGCTAGGATCCTAATTATTAAGAGGAAGTGAGCCATCTGACTTCATAAGTAACCTTTCGCATAGGCATGGCAAGACCTTTCGGTATATAAATTACCTGTCTCTCGTGAGTAACCCTCCACATTTACATAGGGAAATACATCCACCGGGTCAAACATGTTTCGCCAAACCCACGATGGGCCTAGTATCGGGGTGCCTCAACTGTCTTTACTAGATGGAGAAGTGATTCGAATACCTATTTAGGCATCTACTTAAACTCATATAGTGAGCCCTACGAGCCAAATGATGTCAAACCATACTGGAATATTGATAGAATAACCTAGAGAATAGGGTCACTCGAGAAAACACTTCTTACCTTTACTCCTGTATAGCATAATATGCAGTGACGATAGGTGAACATCGTCCCTCACATTTGTCATGTTATTTTTACGATCATTTCTTTACGGTATGCTATAACATTCTATGGCTCACCCTTCCTTAGCAAGTGGGTGATGACAAGCAAATGTTCACACCTATAATGCCAGAAGTTCATAATCTGACCAAAATAAGTCACCATGTTAATGACTTAACAGAGATATTGACGAACAAACGTCATCATTTATTTGGTCAAGCCTGTCTTTACGTGGTATTGTATCACCATGCATAAAGGCAATCTTAGTGTAGACATGCTGTGATGCTGTCCGATCGTTAAACTCGCCTCTATATATCATACCATTTATTCTTGGGGCAAACTTCTATGTGGCATTTTCATTTTGTTACTTTTGTTTCTTTATGTGTTTATTTCTTTGTACAGTTGCCAATTTATTACTCTTTTTCTTCCCTTTTGCATGCATGCATCATTTCATTATTATCATTGCCATAGGATAATTAGCCAATGGTGTAATGCTTACCAAGGGGTGTCTATCATGGAGTAACAGTCTGCCTCAGAATTGAAATCTTTCGAGGAAGTTCAAACCTAGTCCGAGCAATGGCAGTGTGAAGATAGGGACGTCCTAAAACCCAGCTATATCTCAGCAGTGCATAAAAAGATCAAAATAGGGTATCATCAAAACGACTGGCAAGATTTCAAATATATATGGACCAGTTAGGATAGTACCAAGAAGAAATCATTCACAAAGAGATATGGGACACTACCCTTTTACTTTAAGTCCATTTGGATGTTAATCTGCTACAGGCCGTCTCCTAATTTTGGAACCCCACATATCGATGCTTTACCTTCAACCATAAGGATTTGACCCCCTTAGTAGAGGAATATACCTCGTTGCTCAACATCGAGAGGGCCAAAATCGGTAGAATATATTGCAAGGCATGGAACCCTTCAACTTTTAATAAAAGATTGGCCCAGATTCTTAGTGCACCCGAGGCATGGATTGAAGGTCACATGAAGAAGAAGGGAAACGACGAGTGCATTTCATGGGTTAGTTTGAAATAGGCAATGGCAAATACCGTCAATGTTCAGAAAATGCAAGATATATTTGCATTGGCGATTTATGGCCTAGTCATTTTCCCCAAGATGCTAGGTTATGTCAAAGCAGCGGTGGTGGATCTCGTTTCTCAATTATGTTGCAACATTAACTTGGCACCTGCTCTCATTGCTGAAACCATCCAAGCCCTTAATTTTTGTAAGAAAATGGGGACAGGATGTTTCATTAGTTATGCACCTATGCTTCACTTATGGCTTGTTAGCCACCTTTGCTCGGAAGAAAAGAAGAGGCCATACAATTTCTTTTTTGACTTCAGTCTTGTCTCCAAAGTCCTCGGGAAGGAATGGCTTCACGAAAAGTTTGAAAAACAATGGATCCAGAAACTTTAAAATCTCAACGGAGATAAAGTGATAAGGAAGGCTGCTTGGTTCTCACCATAAACCATCATGTACAGATGTGGGGATTACAATTATGTGACACTCATTGGGTTATGGGGAAGTACCAACTACGCACCTATCCTGGTCTTTTGACAATTTTTGTGTTAGCAATTTATCCCCTTTGTTCAAGACCTAGAGGCATGCGACCTTGAATATGGTGGGCCAGATTATAAGTAAAAAATTCGGTTAGCCTTCCATGCTTGGAGACAAACTCATTACATAGAAAGATACTGGAAAGGAAATAGTATGACCCTGGGGTATAATGAATGGAAAATACATCATACCAATGATGCCTTGCCTCTGTCTACCATTGTATCTGTAGATAAGAATTCCCTTCTAAAATTGAATTATTTAGATGGGAATACAAACAAGAAAATACAACTCTTACCAAGGAAATTGCCCACCTAAAGGAGGAAAAGAGTTAATTTGAGATAGACCTTTATCTACATAAAAGTGAGGTAAACCAAGCTAATAAGGAGAAGAATCATTCAAAGAAGATCTCAAGAGTTTAAGGAAAAACTATGTGGCCGTCAGTAAAGCAAACTAGTCACGACGCTAAAGCAAGTCTTCAATTGAGTAGAGAACAAAAATTATCACACTCGAAAAGAATTACAATAGTGGAAATAAGCAGTTAAAGACAAGAAAGAGAAGCTTGTCAAAGCTTGAACCCTCGCTTCAACTTATCAAAAGAGAAATGCATGGTTAGAAGTTTGAGTTCAAGATTTAAGAGCGAATCAGGTTGAGAATGAGATGCTAACAGTCAGGGTTTAAGGCTTAGAGCAATGTTTATAAGCTCACCAAAATCAAGTGGATGAATTAGTACAGGCCTCAAAACGGTGGGAGCAAGAAGGGCAACAAATAGTCAATCAGGCATGCTAAAATCATCAAACTCATCATCACCATCTCACTGAACAAATTCAAGTAGCTCAATTGGAGGCCAAATATATGATGGACACGGCTCGATCTCTAGTTTGTAGCATCTTACCCACTGAAGCTCATGAACAAAAACTGTTGTATTTCTTAGAACATGTGATTAGACAATGTAATCATGCCAGACATTTCCAAATGTAATCATATGTATTCAAGACTTTGATTGCTTTAATGAAAAACACTATTGGTGGAGTTGTTTCCTAATCCAATTATCCCTCTTGCATTTGCATCAATAACAATTATTCTTTTTTTGCTTTGCATCAATATCATAATTTTTTTTATGATTTATATCCATTTTCATGTCATGACATGACACATTTTAAAGGTCTAATCCGTCAATAATCTAAAGTGAAGGTACCCCAAAACATGAAATCTTTAACTTGCCATCACTACAAAACTCGTACACATCGTAAAGCCATGAAGAACAATCATTAGTACCGCATTGAGCGACTAAAACTTATATACAGAGAATTCAAGAACAATCAGCCTGTAGGAATGAAAAACTCCAATCTCAAATGGCAGAATTAACAAAATTATTGTCTGAAGCTTTAAGGGATAAAGGGCAAGCGAGCACCATCGATGCTGGCAAGGGATCGACCAATCCCAAGAGCAATCGAATGGTGGTACCGAGGCTACTAATGTGCATAAGGTAGCTCTACATGAATAGCATCCCCCGGCAATAAGAATTTTGCCAATTCAACCATTCATTTATCTCAATCCTACAATAGCACCACATTTGGTTCAAGGCTCTTTGCCTGCTGTACCTATAGTACTAGATCTTGATGAACAGACAGAGCAAGAAAGGGCAAAAAGGTCTTTGAAAAATGATGAATACTTAAACAAAGACCAATATATAGAGAAACATCTACGAGCTATCGAGGGAAGTGATAAATTTAGAATTGTAGACGTGAAGGCTTTAGGACTGGTCTCTAGTCTCATCATTTTGCATAAATTCAAGGTGCCAGAGTTTTAAAAATATAATGGGACCATAGATCCTACTACCTACCTTCGGATGTATTGTCGTAAGAAGATCAGGTATAAGGAAAATGAAAAATTGATAATCCATTACTTTCAGGACAATTTAACCAGGGCAGCTCTCTGATGGTACATAGGGCTAGACCCTATAACGACTTAAAGATGGATAGATCTGGCTTGTGCATTCCTTGACCAATATAAGCACGTATCTGACTGGGCCCTAGATTGCTTTTCCCTCATGAACATGGAGAAGAAAGCCTTTAAGAGGTTTAGGCAATATGCCCAAAGATGGAAGGAGGAGGCAGCTCAAGTTTAGCCTCTATTAACTGAAAGGGAAATGACAGTTATGTTCGTTAGCACTTTGAAAGCTCGTTATTATGAGAAGTTGGTAGGAAACGCTATGAAGAATTTTGCTAATATGGTCATATCAAGGGAGATGATTGATAATGCCATAAAAAAAGGAAAAATATCTATAAGAGAATCATCTGGGTCAATTAAGAAACCAATAAGTAAAGGAAAGGAAAAAGAAGTAAATACTATCAGTCACAGTACAACAAAGTTCCTTCAAAATCTAGGCTTAACTCAAGGGGTATATGCCCCAAGTATGTTGTATCCGGGTTTTAGCCCTTACCAAATGACACAAGCAGTTCACTCTATTGGGATTGCTTTAACAGTCACCTTCACACCAAATCCTGCTCAAAACACTCCTCCAAGCATGCAACCTCATAGCACAAACAATGCTAGAGCCCCAAGTAATCATCAAGCACCCCGAGAATGGGGACATTTTGACCCTTTACCATACTCATATAAAGGGATCTACAATGTCTATTAGTTGGCTGATTGGTCACCCCAGTGTTTTTAGACCCAAAATCTCTATTATACCTCAGTTGCTATGATGAGAATGCTTACTGTGAATACCATGTTGGAGCATAGGGACACTCAATTGAGAACTGCACCTCATTCAAAAAAAAGGTGCAGGGCTTGTTGAAAAGAAGCATAATCAAAATAGAGCAAGAGCTCAAACCAAATATTGGGGCCAACCCACTCTCTAATCATGCTAAACCTAGGGTAAATGTCGTGATTGATGGGAAAGGCTATTGGATCAAAAGAGATGTTAGAGACATCAAGACGCCAATGAGTAGAGTGTGGCAAGCATTCAGGGAGATTGGGATAGTAAGCCCAAGAAAGGAATTCATGGATTTCTCATGCTGCTACTATGCTCAAGAGCATGATTTACAATAATGTTCGTCATTCTTGAAAATGGTCCAAGGAATGATGGATCGATCCGAGATAAAATTCTACGAGGAATGTCATGAACTGACTTATCCATTCATTAACATCACCGAAGAGGAGGAAGCAAATGATGATGGCATCCTCATTTGCCTTTCTTTTATGAGTATGAAGAGGCAGCCAAATGAAAGCTTGAGGCATTACGCTTCAAGGAGGATGGAAAAGGCTGCTTAAATTCAACCATTATTGACAGAGAAAGAAATGATCATCAGGTTCATCGGTACATTACAGTCACTATACTATGAAGAAGTGGTGAAAAAAACCCCTAAAAGCTTTACAAGTGTAGTCATACTTTATGGGATGATGGATGAGGCTTTGAAAAGATAATTAGGCAAGGGCAAGAGGAAAGGAAAAGTCAAAACAACACGACAGTCGAGGTTTAAAAAAGGAGTCAGTTCATCTTAAACCCATGTAGATGCAGACCTAGAAAGGTTCATTGCTGAGCAAAATTGCAAGATCATGAAAAATATGAAAGAATTAAGAACGCTAATGAGCATAATTTGGGAGATTCTGGTAAAGGCCAAATTAGTTAATGGGGTTGAGAAGAAAAAAGATGAAGTTGACAAATTTTACGATTTCCATACAATACATGGTCATACCCTTCAGATGTGTAAAGAGTTTTGTGCCATGGTCCAACGAATGATGAAGGAAGGCAGCATCGAATTTTATGGTGAAAAGCAGACTTTGACTAGTCAAACCATAAAAGCACTTCCATCTATCAATGCCACAGAAGGGGATAAGGATAATCTCTTTTATGGCATCAGAAGACCACTGATCTTGTATGATAATCGATTGCGTCTTCAGGTCATTTCTGCCTCATCTGCACTAAGGATGATCATTTAATTACCGTCTTCATTCCCCTATGAAGACAACAAGGCTATTCCCTAAAATTATGAGAGTAAAACCTTAATTATCGGGGGATCTAGTCAACTAGCCTCAAATATTGATCTTTCAGGGGTGAGCCACTTGACTCGGAATGGTAGGTGTTATGCACCACCATCCTTAAGAGATGAAGCTCAGTAAAAAGATACTAGCCAGAATCTTCAAACATTTGAGTCTGCAACTAAAGGGTCAGATTTAAAAGTCACCAAGGAATCGATTAGTGAAAAAGAGGCAATGGAGTTTCTTAAGTTCATCAAACAAAGTGAATACAATATCATGGATTAGCTAAATAAGCAACCTGTCAAAATATCCATACTATCACTTATACTTTTGTTGAACTCTGACACTCATAGAAATGCACTCATAAAAGTTTTGAACGAGGCTATGTCTCTCTCGATATTTCTATAGGCCAGCTAGATCATCTAGTGAACAATATCATGGTCGACAATTACATATCCTTTAGTGATGACAAGATTCCACAAGGAGGAAGAGGGAATCATAAAGCCCTTCATATCACCATATACTACAAAGAAAGCATATTGCCCAGGGTGTTTATCGATAATGGGTCAGCTTTGAATGTAATGACAATGTCATGCCTGAATAAGCTCCTTCTTGATGCATCTTACATTCAAAATAGTCACATAGTCATGCGAGCATTTAACAGAACTTGTAGAAACATTATGGGGAACATCACTATCCTACTCCAAATAGGCCCATGTACTTATGAGATTGATTTTCATGTGATAGACATTGCTTCATCATATAATTACCTTTTGGGAAGGCCATGGATCCATTCTGTGGGAGCAGTTCCATCATCCTTGCACCAAAAATTGAAGTTTGTAATTGGAACAAAGTTTTCAATATTGGTGAAGAAGAAGATATTATTGCGGCTACCTCGACCAATGCCCCATATGTTGAACCTAGTAAGGGAATTCCAAAATCCTCTTTTCAATCATTTGAGTTCATCAATGCCACCAATGTTAAGGAGGGGTTGCCAATGATTAAGCCTTATCTGTTAAGAAGCACGCAAATAGGCTTAAAATTAATAGTCGGTAAAGGTGCTCGAGCCAAAAAAAGGGTTGGAAGATGCCTCTAAGGAGTTGCTAAAGCTCTAAAGGTAACCCATTAGACTGACAAGAGAGGATTAGGGTTCAAGCCCAGTGCACAGTAGAAAAAGAAACAAGCCTAGTTGAATCGAGAGAAAAGAATAACATATTTTTTGGGACAAGACATGAGGCATTAACCTATGGCATTTTCACCATTGCATAAAAACTTTCATTTAGGCGGACATGTTAACTCTAGCTCGACAAATGTCATGCTTGTGTTAGGGAAGACTTTTGAGGATTTCTCTATCAATGTGATTGAAGAGCCATCAACAATAAGTGAAGAGACTGATTTATGCCCTCTAGAGTTTATTCCAAGTGTCTAGACTGAGACAAAAATCCCTATATTATTCAAAACTCTTTCAAAGTAATGCCATAAACCAAACCTTATGCTTTTGCCCAAGAGCATTGTGGGATCCTTTATATGGGCACATTTCGTTAAGTATTATCAATGAAAATGATAGAGCATTATGCATTTCATTCATTGTGTCTATTTTTACTTCCCTCTACATATTTTTTTGCCTATATTGTTTTTTTTCATATTTTCAGGTATTCGGATGAAAATGACATGAATGTCCACATTAAGACTCAAGAAATCAACTTTGAGCAAGCAATCCATGCTGGTGAGGTTAAGCATGAAAAAGATTCCGTGGAGGACCCTGTACCCCCAAATCTGCTTAGACTAATTGAACAAGAAGAAAAATAGATTTTACCTCATAAAAAACCCACCAAAACCATAGACCTTAGGTAGAAGAAGACTGAAAGGAAATCAAAATTAAAACCTTTATAAAACCATTAACCTAAAACCATTAGATACGCCTTCTCCAAGAGTACCGAGACATGTTTACCTGGTCTTACCAGGATATGCCTGGGTTGAATGCCGACATCGTAGTCCATAAACTTCCCCTTAAATTTGAGTTTAAACCTGTGCAGCAAAAGCTTAAGAGGATGAAACTCGATATGCTGCTAAAGATCAAAGAAGAAGTCAAGAAACAATTTGAAGCAGGATTTCTCGAAGTTGCCAAATACCCTGAGTGGGTGGCCAATATAGTCTCAGTCCCTAAGAAGGATGGTAAGGTGCGAATGTGTATGGATTATAGGGACTTGAATCAAGCTAGTCCAAAAGATAACTTTTTTTTCCCCATATTGATACCCTAGTGGACAACACTACCAACAATGTATTATTTTCTTTTATAAATGGATTTTTGGGATACAACCAAATCAAAATGTGACAAAAGACATGGAAAAAACCAATTTCGTGACCATGTAGGGAACTTTTTGCTACAAAGTGATGCCTTTCGGGCTTAAAAATGCTGGGGTAACTTATCAAAGGTCAATGGTGACATTGTTTCATGATGTTATGCATAAAGAGATCGAAGTTTATATGGATGACATGATCGCCAAGTCACTTAGAGAGAATGAACATGTAACCAACTTTCGAAAGCTCTTTAAACACCTTCACAGATATTAGCTCAAGTTAAACCTTACCAAATGCATATTTGGTGCCACATCCAGTAAGTTATTGTGTTTTATTATGAGTGAAAAAGGAATAGAAGTAGACCCCGACAAGGTTAGGGCCATTCAAAGCCTTCCACCACCTCAAACCCTAAAAGAGGTAAAAAGTTTTTTGAAAAGATTAAACTATATAGCCTAATTTATATCTCAATTAACCAACAAATGTGACCTGATCTTTTAGCTACTTCATAAATAAAATCTTAGAGAATGGAATAAAGAATGTCAAGAAGCCTTCGATAAAGTAAAGAAATACCTTTCAAGCCCTCCAGTGCTCGTACCCTCAATCCCAGGCAAACCTCTAATTTTATATCTATCAGTTTTTGATAGCTCAATGGGCTCCATATTAGGACAGCATGATGATTTAGGAAAAAACGAATAGGTTATGTACTATTTAAGTAAGAAGTTCACAGAATGTGAAAATAATTACTTGATAGTAGAAAAGCTATGTTGCGCTCTAGTCTAGATAGCCAGGAGGTTAAGACAATATATGTTATACCACACCACAAGGTTGATTGCCAAACTAGATCTCGTCAAATACTTGTGTGAAGCCCCTGCATTGTCAAAGAGATTGGCTAGGTGGCAAGTTCTACTTTTTGAATACGATATTGTATATGTGAACTAAAAGGCCCTCAAGGGTCGCACAATCATAGATTTATTGGCTAGTCAAGCAATGAATGATTACCAACCTTTAGACTTTCAACTCCTCAATCAAGACCTAATGTGTATATCCGAAGTGAAAGATGCAACCAATAGCGATTCACCTTGGAAAATGTTTTTTTATGGTGCTTCAAATGCATTGGGGTATGGAATTAAGGTAATTTTAATCTCACATGAGGGAAGCCATTATCCTTTCACTGTGAGATTGAGCTTTGACAGCACTGACAATATAGCTAAATATGAGGCTTGCATCATAGGATTCCAAGCCACCATCGAGAGGGGCATCCTAACCTTACAAGTGTTTGGAGACTTAACCTTTATCATTTACCAATTGAAAGGGGAATGGCAGACATGTGACTCCAAACTAACTCATTTGAAAAGTTTAATCTCAGAACTAAAGAAAGAATTTGATGATGTTAGCTTTCGATACTTGCCTCGGGAAGAGAATCAAATTGCCAATGTCTTAGCCACCTTATCATTCATGTTTGAGGTCAATAGAGAGTCAGATGTTGCCCCTATTTAGATGAGCATTCATTCAACATTGGCATATTGCTAGAATATTAAGGAAGAGAAAGATGGTTTGCCTTGGTATTATGATATCCTCTAGTATATCAAAAATCAGCAATACCCAGATCATACCACCAAAAATGATAAAAAAACCATATGAAGAATGGCAGCAAACTTCAATTTGGATGGCCGAGAACTATACAAGAAGAGTTAGGACAAGGTATTAATGGGTGCATGGATGCTTCAGAAGCCAAATGAATCCTCGAGAAGGTTCGTGAAGGGATCTGTGGTATGCATGCTAATGGACACCGAATGGCAAAACAAGTCATGAGATTAGGCTACTACTGGTTGACTCTAAAAAGGGATTGCATCAGCTATGCCAGTAAATGCCATAAATGCCAAATCTATGCAGACAAGATTCATGTCTCTCTGGTACCATTACACGTTATGACAGACCCATGGCCATTTTCTATGTGGGGCATGGACATGATTGGACCAATCACCCCTAAGGCCTCCAATAGACATCGTTTTATACTAGTTGCTATTGACTACTTCACCAAATGGGTAGAGGTAGCTTCTTATGCCAATGTCACAAGATCTCTCGTGTGTAAATTTGTGAAACGGGATATCATCTGTAGAATGGTTTTCTCGAACAAATCATTATTTGTAATGCACGTAACCTGAAAAACAAGATGATGCAAGCAATCTATTCTCAGTTTAAAATTCAACACCAAAATTTTATCCCATATCTTCCAAAAATGAATGGGGCAGTGGAAGCAGCCAACAAGAATATTAAGAAGATAATTGAAAATATGGCTGAGACGTACAAGGATTGGCATGAAAAGTTGCCCTTCGTATTACATGCTTACCACACAGCAGTATGAACTTCAACGTGTGCTACACCATTTTCCTTAGTCTATGGTATAGAGGCTGTTCTACCTATCGAGATAAACATCCTGTCACTCAGAGTCCTGATGGAAGCATAACTTGAAGAGGCCAAATGGGTTAAAGATCAGTTTGAGCAACTTAATTTTATCAAAGAGAAAAGAATCAAAGCCATCTGTCATGGGCAGATGTATCAAAAGTGCATGATAAGAGCCTATGACAAAAAGGTCCATCCTCGTCAATTCTGAGAAGGTGACTAGTGCTTAAGTAAATTCTCCCAATCTATAAAGATGTTCGCTGAAAATAGACCCTAAATTAGGAAAGACCATACGTAGTAAAGCGTGTATTCTTTGGAGGAGCTTTAATCTTAACTGAAATGGATGGCAATGACCTGCCTAATCCTGTGAACTCTGGTTCCATAAAAAATACCATACCTGAAAAGACTTTAAGATAAAAACCTGAAAGGGCATTCAATTAGCCTTTCGCCCACTATCTCCAAAAAAACAAAAACAACAAAACATAATAAAAAATAAAGAAAAAAAGAAAAAACCAACTTAAGTTGAAAACCTAAAAGGGCAGCTTACGTAACCAAACCTATTCAAACTAAGTCAAGCCTAAACCATCATTAGCCAAAAACTAATCTTCTCTATATTCATAACATAACCCATCTGTTCTATGCTGACCAAACTTCATCCATATCAGTATATGGAAAATGAAAACTAACCAACTTTGAGGCCTTCATCCCACTATGGGGTAATCTAAGGAATATTCTTATGATTTGGCCAACACCACAAGGATAATTTGCTCGAGAAAAAGTCTTTGAAAGCATTCAATGGAAAATTCATGTCATCAGTGTTGAAGCCAATCGACTAAGAAGACTTCTTTTGGCTCTTTTGTATTTTAAAATTTTTTAATCGAATAAGAATACAATTGTTTGACTCCTTGCAAAACTTTTTTGTAAACCTACATTCCATGTTGCATCATGTTTATCATTTAATTGATAATGCTTGATAAATGAACAAAATGGCTATGGGCCGCCTTAAAGAAAAATGCAAAAATGAGGCATCAAAGGTTATTTTCAAGGTGTCATTAGAGTCGTTCAAGTGAGTACACGAGCCTATTTTCATCTTTTTATGACCAAGTTAAGACAACTTGTGGAACCTAAGGTATGCGTGGGTCATTTGGGTGCTTAAACATTGTCACGAGGCTTTCAAGTTACTAAAATTTTGAATTACCATGTGTAGTATCGATACATGAGGGTTTGGTATCAATACCTAAGGTATGGTATCAATACCTAGCATGATTGTATCAATACAAGTCTTGGCAGTAGTTAAAGTTGTGATTTTGGCCAAATGTATCAATACGCAAGCATGAGTATCAATACAAGTCCATGGAGTATCGATACAGGGCTCTGAGTCTCAAGATTGGAAATAATTTTGTTCTTAGTATTGATACTCACCTCTTTGTATCGATACTCAGGGATAAAAAGTGCCCTGTATATCGATACAAAATGCTTTGTATCGATACAGTAAGGTATTTTGCCTTGCTCGAACCATTTTTTAGCCTTCAAAAATCTGATTCAAACATGTTTTAGCACCAACAAACTGTCATAAGGCATTACGAACCTTTGCTTTTGGCCAATGACTGGATTTAAACAAGTTTAGGGCCCAAACAACCAATGCCAAAGGTCACTTTCATAAGAGATATAGTGGTAAGAGGGTGGCAGGCATATCAGCAGTTAGGAGGCTATTGCAGCCTTTCTAATTTCTTTTTTAGCATGGCAGAAGCAATAGCAACAAGGGTGCAAACTGAGCATGTTACCTGGATGTCTCCTTGTGCAAGAAAACCCAACAATGCCTTTGGATTGTCTCCTAAAACTATTGGCAGAGCATGAAGATAAAGAAAACTAGCTACCCCAGAAAAGAAAAAAGAGGCCCTCCTAGCAATAAAAAAACTCTCCAATAATCCCATAAAACTTTTCACCCCAGAGCCACTCCTAAAAATTCTCCAGCCATTCTTAGCCCCAAAAACATTTCCAAAAATACTGTTTCATTGACTTCCATACTCCATTCACGTAGCTACCCTAAACCATCACCAAAAAACCTTCAAGAACCCAACTTTCCACATATTTTGATCCTTAAAAAGCTTCACCATCAACCATACCACTAAAAGGCTACTTTTTTCATCCTTTTCTTGCTAAATAATAGCAAGGAGAAGGAATAAATTGAGCCTACAGCCACTACTCCAAAAAAAAAAAAGTTTAAGCTTTTTGGTATATCTCCTCTACCTTGATCTTTATATTTTTTGTTTTGTCATTAACATCATCTTAGTGAGTCATTTTTAAGCTTTTATGGCCACCCTAGACTCCTATGCATTTTTATGGCTTTGGTTATGGTAGTTTTTGATCTA
>JBBYHL010476888.1:0-13055 GCA_038381835.1 Adansonia madagascariensis | reverse complement strand
GCCTTAAAGAAAAATGCAAAAATGAGGCATCAAAGGTTATTTTTAGGGTGTCATTGGAGTCATTCAGGTGAATTTGTGAGCCAATTTCACCTGAATGACTAAGATAAGACAACTTGAGGAACCTAAGGTATGTGTGAGTCATAAGGGTGCTTGAACACTGTCACGAGGCTTTCACATTACTAAAATTTTGAATTTCCATGTGTAGTATCGATACATGAGGGTTTAGTATCGATACCTAAGGTATGGTATCGATACCTAGCATGATTGTATCGATACAAGTCTTGGCAATAGCTAAAGTTGTGATTTTTGGCAAAATGTATCGATATACAAGCATGAGTATCAATACAAGTCCATGGAGTATCAATACAGGGCTCTCAAGTCTCGAGACTGAAAATAATTTTTGTTCTTAGTTTTGATACGCACCTACTTGTATCGGTACTTAGGAAAAAAATGTTTTGTGTTTTGATACAACATGCTTTGTATCGATACAGTAAGGCATTTTGCCTTACTTAGACCATTTTTCAACCTTCGAAAATTTGATTCAAACATGTTTTTAGCCCCTAGAAACCATCATAAAGCATTACAAAACTCGACTTAGGGCCAATAACCAGATTTAAACAAGTTTATGGCCCAAGCAACCAATGCCAAAGGTCACTTTCATAAGAGATATGGTGGTAAAGAGGGTGGCATGCATATCAGCAGTTGGGAGGCTGTTGCAACCTTTTTGATTACTTTCTCAGCATGGCAGAACCAATAGTAATGGGGAGGTAGACTGAGCATATTACCTAGATGTCTCCATAGGCAGAGAAGAAAACCCAATAGTGCCCTTGGTTTGTCTCTAAAAGCCATTGGCTGAGCATGAAGATAAAGAGAGCCAGCTACCACAAAAAAAAAAGGGCTCCAGCTATAAAAAAAAAACTCTCTAGCAATCCCAAAAAACTCTTCACCCATGCCAACAAATCCTCCAGCCATTCTCAGCCCTAAAAACACTTTCAAAAACATTGTTTCATTGACTTCCATACTCTATTCCTATAGCTACCCCAAACCACCACTGGAAAACCTTCAAGAACCCAACTTTCCATATATTTTGATTTTTAAAAGCCTCACTATCAACCATAACACCAAAAAGCTACCTCTTTTCATCCTTTTCTTGCTAAATAATAGCAAGGAAAAGGAAGAAATTAAGCCTACGCCACTACTTTGAGACAAAAGGAAGTTCAAGTTTTTTTTTGGTATATCCTCTCTATCTTAATCTTCTCTATCTTAATCTTTGTAGTTTTTGTTTTGTCATTGACATAATCTTAGTAAACCCTTTTACGCTTTTATAGCCATCTTAGGACTCTCATACATTTTTTGTGGCTTTGGTTATGGTAGTTTAGGATCTTAATGTTCTTCTTGGTGCCTTTATGCTATTTGGTTAACTAAGCATACTTCTTTGCATTTTCATCACCATAACAGCCTCCGTCCATGTAACCTTACCATGTTATTTCCACATCCACATCTTCATCTCATGTTTAAAGCATGCATCTTAACATGTCCTAAATATTCCCATACGTTTCTTAGCAGCTTGATAGGTTTCATGAAATAAAAATGCCTTTTTTTAGCAAAGTCTTTTTGTAAACATGTTCATCCTAAGTATGTTCATGCATCTATCTATCATCTCTATGCATTCTTTTTATTTTTCTATGAAAAATGTCATCTTTGCTTGTGCATATATGTTCTCCATGTTCTATAGTATGTTTGTGGCACTTTGTTTGTGTTGAGATGCTTGTTTGAATGCTAGAAAATCCAATTTCAAAACATATCCCTAAGTTAAGCACATGCTATCTCCTACACATGGAGAATAACATGAGCTTAAGATGTTTAAGAAGTTGGCTTTCCAATCTTGGGGGCAAAGAAAGTATTCAGTTCTGGATTCATGGAAGAATAAGTACAAGAATATTGGTTTTCAAAAAAATGAAATGAAGTCTTTTAGTTGAAAAATGTGAACCCTTGGTCCTTAGCCAAACACCCTTATGATGGCATGGTCAACGGGTTATTCCATCATACCAAACTACTTCGAGACTGTGGAATGAACTTGTGATGCCCATGTCAACCCCTCACCTCAGTCACAGATGTTACAAACATCCATGGCCCGAGCTCAACCCAATGTAAAACCAAAAATACCAAACAACTCCCCTGTTTTGTTCTGGCAGTATGAAGGTTTGGTTTTGAAAAATTATTTAAAAATAAAAAATGATTCATCCAGAATGTATTGGTATTTTTCCATTGAAGGATTTTGAATTACCATTCCAACGATATCTCATTTATGTTTAGATAATCTCGGATGAAATAGTTATGATTTTTTGAATCTTCGCTGTCTGGAACAACTGGATCTAGCAAGCAGTCTACTGTTTGGGCTGTTTTGGCCCAGCAAACAACATTTTGAATCCTTTGAATATATTTTCCATAGAGTTCATGAAATTCCCTTTTCAGAAAGGTATTATTGGTATTTTAACAATTTCAGATGAATCCGAAATGATTTTTCAAAGTCTATCATACCTTTACCCTGTACATGCTACCAATGTTGAGTCAAGTTAAAATTCAAAAATTAATTCCGCCTGAAAAGTAATTTCCTAGGATTTTTGGAATATTTTTACATTAATCCTCATCAAGTTATCTTTCCAATGGTACTTCGTTTACCCCCAGAGATCTCTAGATAACCTTAAAATAAATTTAGAAAGAGAAATGATGCAACGCTATCCTCTATTTCTAACCTAATTTTTGAAACACTTTTATTGAGGCATTCGAACACCTTATGATCTACTTGGCTCATTCCCACTACCTAAACCCCCCCTTAGACTCGAACCAAGGCTAAACAAAAGAGGAACATTTTAGCCAAACTGTCAATTTCAAAGATCCCCCTATCAAAAAAAAATGACCATTTCCTAATGACATCGAAAATTTCCATTTTTAAGAATATTCCAACCTGTTACTCCGAGGGGATACTCCAACCCTGCTTTTACTCAAAATGACATTGAATTTTCATTTGTGGGGATACTCCAACCTTGTTACTTTGATGGGATACTCCAACCTCGTATTTACCTCAAAATGATGTTAAATTTTTATTTTTGGTGATACTCAAACCCTATTACTCTAAGCAGATACTCCAACCCCGCTTTTTACTTTAAATCCAATATCAAACTTTAATTTTGAGGGATACTCTAACCCTACTCTTCTGAGGGGATACTCCAACCTCATTCTTCATATTCCTTTAAAAATTTAAGCTTTTCTCCTTCTCGAGTCATTAAAACCTTTTTCTCCTCAAATTTCCACCGAGTTTGATTAAGTCTCAATGTTGTCATCTTGGTTATTCATCAATAATCGAAGACAACTATGAGATACATTTCAATCATCCCTCTTTTTATGTGTTTTGTGTGTTTATTTTTGTATGGATTTATTTATTGCTTTCTTTCCTATCTTACTAATATGTTTCCTTTTGTAGGGACCTCAAGCATTCATGCTTTAAAAATTATTTTTAGTCATAAAATGGTATCTCGTGTTAGTATCTCTCCAGTGCCAGACATGAAATATTTGATTTTTTCTTAAAAATCCATCTGCAGATCATTTCCATCAAAAATTCCTATGTTTCTCACCTCTCCGAGGTGCATAAGTGATAAAATTTTTATTAAAACCTAAACATATATCCTTACAAAATTTCATGCATTAGAGGGAATTATATTTAAATAATGATAAAAATGGAATCAAGGAAACTGAGATTCAAGTAAGATATAGTTAGATGGTACTGATTTTCAGGCGTCATAGGGGTGCTAATCCTTTCCCACACATAACCAACTCCCGAACCTAAAATAATGAATCTTTGGCATTATTTTCAATAGGCAACCAGTCATACCTAATTAAAAATGATCATGGTGACTCCAAGTTTATGGGCACTTTGTGGTGGCCATCCAAGACTAGTCAGATGAGTGATTCATCTGACGGTCTTTTACTCTTTCATGTCAAACATCAAAATATTTTTTAGGTCGAATGCGCTTTGGCCCTTCGGATCATCTAAAGTTTGTAAAGGTCAAGCACGTGGAACGTCAACAACTTAGCAACTCCACTAGGGACAAACTTAAAGAGTTAGGCCTATGACTAGCTATGTCTTGGTTGGTCCTTGGTTTTTCAGTTTCCATAATTATTTGGATATAATTCCTTATTTGCCTTATAATCTTTTACTTTTTATGCTTTTATTTCGTTATTCTTTTTTTAAGGATGGCCTTCTTTTCAAATAAATGTTGATTTGAATAAGTATGGTGATATGGAATAAAAAGGTTTAATAGTTTTCCCGACACACACGGTGCACATTCATTTTGCACTGGATTCCCACTAAACACCATGGTGAGGCTAGGATCCTAATTATTAAGAGGAAGTGAGCCATCCGCCTTCATGAGTAACCCTTCACATAGGCATGGCAAGACCTTTCAGGATGTAAATTACCTATGTCTCTTGTTATTAACCCTCCGCATTTGTATAAGGAAATACATCCATCAGGTCAAACATATTCTGCCAAACCTGCGATGAGCCCAAGATCGAGGTGCCTCGACTGTCTTTACCTAATGGAGGAACGATTCGTATACCCATTTAGGCATCTACTTAAACTCATATAGTGGGCCTTATGAGCCAAATCATGTGAAACCATATCGGAATGGTGATAGAATAACCTAGAGAATAGGGTCATTCAGGGAAACACTTCTCACATTTACTCATGTATATTATATTATACAAGCGATAATAGGTGAACATCGTCGCTTACTTTTATCATGATTTTTTTTATCATTTCTTTAGGGTATGCTATAATGTTCTATGGCTTACCCTTCCTGAGCAAGTGGGTGATGATGAGTGAATGTTCACACCTACGATGCCAAAAGTTCATAATGTGACCAAAATAAGTCACCATGCTGATGACTTAACATAGATATTAACGAATGAATGTCACCTCTTGTTTGGTCAGACCTATCCTTACGTGGTATTGTATAACAATGAGTAAAGGCAATCTTAGCGTAGATACACTGTGATGTTGTCCAATTGTTATACTTGTCCCTATGCTTCATATCATCCATTCTTGGGGTAAACTTTTACGTGGCATTTTTAATTTGTTGCTTTCATTTTTTTGTGTGCTTATTTCTTTACACAGCTATTAACTTATAATCCTTTTTTGTTCTTTTTTGCATGCATGCATCATTTCATTATTATTATTGCCATAGGACAATTAGCCAGCGGTGTAATGTTCACCAAGAGGTGTTTGTCATGGAGCAACAGTCCGTCTCAGAGTTGAAATCTTTCGAGAAAGTTCAAGCCTGGTCTGAGCGATGATAGCGTGAAGATGGGGACATCCTAAAACCCGGGTATATCTCGATAGTGCAAGAAAAGATCAAAATAGGGTATCAGCAAGATCTGAAATATATATGGACCAGTTGAGATAGTACCAAGAAGGAATCATTCACGAAAAGATGCCAGGATATTGCCCTTTTACTCTAGGTCTATTTGGATGTTAGTCTGCTGTAGGCCACTTCCCAATTTTGGAACCCCTTATATCGATGCTTTACTTTCAACCATGAGGATTTGACCCCTATAGTAGAGGAATATACCTCACTGCTCAACATTGAGAGGGCCAAGACTGATAGCATATATTGCAAGGCATTGAACCCTCTAGCTTTTAAGAAAAGATTGGCCTAGATTCTCAGTGCACCCGAGACATGGATTGAGGGTCACATCAAGAAGAAGGGAAACAATGAATGCATTTCATGGGCTAGTTTGAAAGAGGCAATGGCAAATACAGCTGACGTTCAAAAAATGCAAGATATATTCGCTTTGGCGATATACGACCTAGTCATTTTTCCAAAGATGCTAGGTTATGCCGAAGCGGTGGTGGCAGATTTTGTTTCTTGATTATGTTGCAAATTAACCCAGCACCTGCTATCATCATTGAAACCATTTGAGCTCTTAATTTTTGTAAAAAAATAAGGATAGGATGTTTCATTGGATGTGCACCTATACTTCATTTATGGCTTGTTAGCCATCCTTGCCTAGAAAAAAATAGGAGGCCATACAATTTCATCCTTGACTTCAATCCTGTCTCCAAAGTCCTCGAGAAGGAATGGCTTTGCAAAAAGTCTGAGGAACAATGGATGCAAAAACTTCAGAATCTCAATGAGGATGAAGTGACATGGAAGGTCGCTTAGTTCTCACCATAAACTATCATGTACAGATGTGAGGATTACAATTGTGTGCCACTCATTGGGTTATGGGGAAGTACCAGCTATGCGCCTATTCTGGTCCTTCAACAACTTTTCTGTCGGTAATTTATCCCCTTTATTCAAGACCTAAAGGCATGCGATCTTGGATATGGCGGGCTAGATTATAAGTTAAAAATTCAATTAGCCTTCCATGCTTGGAGACAAACTTGTTGCATGGAAAGACACTGGAGAGGAAACAGTGTTACTTTAGGGGATAATGAATGGAAGATACATCACATTAATGATACCGTGCCTTGGTCCACTATTGTATCTATAGATGAAGAATTCCCTTCTGAAATTGAACTACTTAGAGGGGTCAAGTAAGAAAAGACAACTTTTACAGAGGAAATTGCACGTCTAAAAGAGGAAAAGAGTTAATTGGAGATAGACGTTTATCTATGCGAAGGTAAGGTAAAATAAGCTGATAAAGAGATGAATCATCTCAAAGAAGATTTAAAGAGTCTAAGGAAAGACTATGTGATCATCAGTAAAGCAAACAAATCAGATGCCAAGGCAAGTCTTTAATCGAATGCAGAATAGAAATTGCCACCCTTGAAAAAGAACTACATCAGTGGAAAGAAGAAGCTAAAGATAGTAAGGGGAAGCTTGTCAAAGCTCAAACCCTCACATCAACTTATCAAAAGAGAAATGTACGGTTAGAAGCTTGAGTTTAAGATTTGAGAGTGAATCAGGTTAAGAATGAAATATTAATAGTCAGGGTTTAAGGCTTAGAGCAATCTTTACAAGCTTGCCAAAATAGGTGGATGAATTAGTATGGGCCTCAGAACGGTGAGAATAAGAATGGCAACAAATAGTTAATCAGGCATGCCAAAATTATCAGACTCATCATCACCATCTCACTAAACAAATTCAGGTAGCTCAGATGGAGGCCAAATATACAATGGACACGGCTCGATCTCTCGTATGTAGCATCTTACCCACTAGAGCTCATGAACAAGAACTACTGTATTTCTTAGAACAAGTGATTAAACAATGTAATCATGCTAGACATTTTCGAATGTAATCATATGTATTCAAGACTTTGATTGCTTCAATGAAAAATGCTATTGGTGGAGCTGTTTCCTAATCTAATTGTCCCTCTTTCATTTGCATCAATAACAATATTCTTTTTCTACTTTGCATTAATAACATATTTCTTTTTTTGCTTCATGAATTCATATCCATCTTTATGTCATGTCATGACACATTCTAAAGGTCTAATCTATCAATAATCTAAAGTAAAGGTGTCCTAATACATGGAATCTTCAGCTCGCCATCGCTATAACACTCATACCCATCGTAAAGCCATGGAGAATGACATCAGGCCCACATTGAGTGACTAGAACTCATGTATAGAGAATCTCAAAAATAATCAGCCCACAAAAATGAAGAACTTCAATCTCAAATGGCAAAACTGACAAAATTGTTCTTTGAAGCTTTAAAAGATAAAGGACAAATGAGCACCATTGACATTGGCAAAGGATCAACCAACCTTGAAAATAATTTGAATGGTGGTACTGAGGCTACTAATATGCATGATCATCCTCTAGTAGTGAGAATTCTATCGACTCAAACATTTATTTATCTAGGCTCTTCGCCAGCTATACCTATACTACCAGATCTTGATGAACAAGTAGAATAAGAAAGGGCAAAAAGGTCTGCGAAAAATGATAAAGACTTAAACAAATGCCAATCTCTAGAGAAACATCTTTGAGCTATTGAGGGAAGTGATAAATTTGAAATTATAGACGCGAAGGCTCTAGGACTAGTCTCTAGTCTCATCATTCTGCATAAATTCAAGGTGCTAGAGTTTGAAAAATATAATAGAACCATAAATCTTACTGCCCACCTTTGGATGTTTTGTCGTAAAATAACCGAGTGTAAGGAAAATGAAAAATTACTAATCCATTACTTCTAGGATAGTTTAACTGGGTAAGTCTCTAATGGTATATAGAGGGTTAGACCCTATAAGAATTCAAACATGGACAGATCTGGCTTGTGCATTCCTTGACTAATATAAGCACATATCTAACTAGGCCCTAGATCACCTCTCCCTCATGAACATGGAAAAGAAAGCCTCTGAGAGTTTTAGGCAATACACCCAAAGATGAAGGGAAGAGGCAGCTCAGTTCAACCTCCATTAACTGAAAGAGAAATGATGTTCGTCGGCACATTGAAAGCTCCTTTCTCTGAGAAGTTGGTGGGGAATGCCATAAAGAATTTTGCTGATATGGTCATATTAAAAGAGATGATTGATAATGCCATTAAAAGTGGGAAACTATCTATGGGAGAATCATCCAGGTTAATTAAGAAACCAATAAGTAAAGAAAAAAAAAGTAGACACTGTCAATCCTAACACCACAAAGTTCCCTCAAAAACCATGCTCAGCTCAAAGGGTATATGCCCCCAAATATGTTATATATGGGTTTTAGCCCTTACCAAATGACACCAGCAGTTCATTCTACTGGGATTACTCTAACAGTCACCCTTACACCAAATCCTGTTAAAAACACTCCTCCAAGCATGCAACCTTATAGCATAAACAATGCTAAAGCCCTAAGTAATCATCAAACACCCCAAGAAAGGGAACATTTTGACCTTTTATGATACTCATATAAAGAGATCTATAATTGCCTATTAGTCAGCTGATTGGTCGCCCCAATATTCTTAGACCCAAAATCTCTACCATACACCAGCTGGTATCATGTGAATGCTTATTATGAATACCATGCTGGAGCACAGGGACACTCAGTTGATAATTATACCTCATTCAAGAGAAAGGTGTAGGGCCTACTGAAAAGAGGCATAATCAAAATAGAGCAAAGGCCTGAACCAAATATTGAGGCCATCCCGCTCCATAATCATGCTAAACCAAGGGTAAATGCTGTGATTAATGGGAAAGGCTATTAGATCAAAAGAGATGTCAGAGAGGTTAAGATGCTAATGAGTAAAGTGTGGCAAGCATTCAAGAAGGTTGGGATAATAAGCCCCAAAAAGGGATTCACGGAGTCCTCTTAGTGCTACTGTGCTTAAGAGCATGATTTACAGCAATGTTCATCATTCCTGAGAATGGTCTAAGGAATAATGGATTAATCTGAGGTAAAATTTTACAAGGAATGTCATGAACTGACTTATCCATCTGCTAACATCATCGAAGAGGAGAAAGTAAATGGCGATGGTGTCCTAATTTGCCTTTCTCTTATAAGTATGAAGAGGTGGTCAAATAAAAACTTTGACAGAAAAGATGGATGGAAAAGGCAGCCTAAATTCAACCACTATTGACAGAGAAAGAAATGACTGTCAGGTTTATTGGCACACTGTAGTCACCGTACTATAAAGAAGTGGTGAAAAGAACCCTTAAAAGCTTTATGGACATAGTCATACTTTGTGGGATGATGGATAAGGCTTTGAAAAGAGAATCAAACTGGGGCAAGAGGAAAGGGAAAATTGAAATAATGCAACAGTCAAGGTTTGACAAAGGAGCCAGTTTATCTCAAACCTGTGTAGACGCGGACCTAGGAGGGTTTATTATTAAGCAAGATTGTGAGATCATGAAAAATATGGAAGAGCTTAGGATGCCAATAAGCACAGTTTGGCAGATTCTGGTAAAGACCAAGTTAGTTAATAGGGTCAAAAAGAAAGAGGAAAGAGTTGGCAAGTTTTACGATTTCCATACAATATGTGGTCATACTCTTCAGATGTGTAAAGAATTTTATGCCATGGTCTACAAAATGATGAAGGAATGTGGCATTGAATTTTATGATGGGAAGCAGACTTTGACTATTCAACCTGTAGATGCACTTCCATCCCTAAAGTTAAACCTTACCAAATACACATTTGGTGTCACATTCGGCAAGTTATTGGGCTTTATTGTGAGTGAAAAAGGAATAAAAGTGGACTCCGACACAGTTAGGGCCATTCAAAGCCTTCCATTGCCTCAAACCCAAAACAAGTGAGAAGTTTTTTAGGAAGATTAAACTATATAGCCTGATTTATATCTTAATTGACTGACAAATATGGCTCGATCTTTCGACTACTTCGTAAACAAAATCTCAAAGAATGGAACAAAGAATGTTAAAAAGCCTTCAATAAAGTAAAGCAATACCTTTCAAGCCTTCTAATGCTTGTACCCCTAATCCTAGGCAGACCTTTAATTTTATATCTATCAATTTTTGATAGTTCGATAGGCTATGTATTAGGCCACCATGATGATTCGAGAAAAAAAGAATAGGCTATTTACTATTTAAGCAAGAAGTTCACAGAATATGAAAATAACTACTCGATAGTAGAAAAGCTATGTTGCGCTCTAGTCTGGGCAGCTTAGAGGTTAAGACAATATATGTTATACCATACCATGTGGTTGATCACTAAACTAGATCCTGTCAAATACTTATGTGAAGCCCCTGCATTGTTAGGGAGATTGGCTAGGTGGCAAGTTTTACTTTTTGAATACAATATTGTTTATGTGAATGAAAGGACCATCAAGGGTAGCATAATCGTAGATTTCTTAGCTAGTTGAGCAATGGATGATTATCAACCTTTGGACTTCCAATTCCCTGATAAAGGCCTAATGTGCACATCCGAGGTGGGAGATGCAACCGATGGTGATTCACCTTGGAAAATGCTTTTCGATGATGCTTTAAACGCATTGGGGCATGGAATTAGGGTAATTTTAATCTCACTTGAGGAAAGCCATTATCCTTTCACTGCAAGACTAAGCTTTGACTGCACTAACAATATAGCTGAATATGAGGCTTGCATCATGGGACTCTAAGCCAACATCGAAAGGGGCATCTGAACCTTATGAGTGGTTGAAGACTTAGCCCTTATATTACCAATTAAAAGGGGAATGGTAGACACATAATGCCATACTAACTCATTATAAAAGTTTAATCTCAGAACTAAGAAAAGAATTTAATGATGTTAGCTTCTGATATTTACCTTAGGAAGAAAATCAAATTGCTGATGCCTTAGCCACCTTATCATCCATGTTTAAAGTCAATCGAGAGTCGAATGTCACCTCTATTCAGATGAGCATTCATTCAACATTGGTATATTGCTAGAATATCGAGAAAGAAAAAGATGGTTTGCCTTGGTATCATGACATCCTCTAGTATATCAAAAATCAATAATACTTGAATCATGCCACCAAAAATGATAAAAAAAACCATATGAAGAATAGCTATAAACTTCATTTTGGATGGCAGAGCACTATACAATAATAGTTGGGACCAAGTATTAGTCTAGTGCGTGGACACCTCAGAAGCTAAAAGAATCCTCGAGGAGGTCCATGAAGTAGTCTGTGGTATGCATGCTAATGACACCAAATGACAAAACAAGTCATATGATTGGGCTACTACTGGTTGACTCTAGAAAGGGATTGCATCAACTATGCTCGTAAATGCCACAAATGCTAAATCTATGCAGGTAGGATTCATATCCCTCATGAACCATTACACGTTATGACAACCTCATGGCCATTTTCTATATGGGTCATGGACATGATTGGACCAATCACCTTAAGGCCTCCAATGGACTTTGTTTCATCCTAGTTGCTATTGACTATTTCACTAAGTAGGCGAAAGCAGCTTCTTATGCTAACATCACTAGAGCTATAATGTGCAAATTTGTGAAGCGGGACATTATCTGTTGGTATAGCCTCCCCGAGCAAATCATTACGGACAATGCGCGTAATCTGAAAAACAAAATGATGCAAGCAATTTGCTCTCAGTTCAAAATTTAGCACCGAAATTTCATCCCATATCATCCAAAAATGAATAGGGTAGTAAAAGCATCTAACAAGAATATCAAGAAGATAATCAAAAAGATGGCTGAGACGTGCAAAGATTGGCATGAAAAGTTGCCTTTTACTTTACAAGCTTATCGCACAGCCGTACAAACTTCTATGGGTGCTACACTATTTTCCTTATTCTATGGCATGGAAGCTGTTCTACCCATCAAGATAGAAATCCTATCACTCAGAGCCCTGATAGAATCACAACTTAAAGAGGTTGAATGGGTTAAAGATCGATTTGAGCAACTTAATCTTATTGAAGAGAAGAGAATCAAAGCCATCTGTCATGGGTAGATGTATCAAAAGCACATGATGAGAGCTTATGATAAAAAGGTCCATCCTTGCTAGTTCTAAGAAGGTGACTTGGTCCTTAAGCAAATTCTCCTAATCCATAAAGATGTTCACAAAAAATAGACCCCAAATTAGGAAAGGCCATATGTGGTGAAGCATGTATTCTCTAGAGGAGCTTTAATCTTAACCGAAATGGATGGCAACGACCTGCCCAATCCTGTGAACTCTGATTTCATAAAAAATGCTATGCCTGAAAAAACTTTAGGATGAAAACTTGTAAGGGCATTTTATTAGCCCTTCGCCCATCATTCTTCAAAGAAAACAAAAACAAAAATAACCAAAAAAATAAAAAAATAAAAAAAAAACCAACTTAAGTTGAAACCTTGAGAGGGCGGCTTAAGTAATCAAACCCATTCAAACCAAGTCAAGCCCAAACCATCATCAGCCTAAAACCAATCTTCTTCATATTCATAACTCTAACCAAGACACCAAATCATAACTTAACCTATCTGTTCGATGCTGACCAAGCCTCATCTATAGTTACACTTGGAAAATGAAAACTAACAACTTTAAGGCCTTCATCCCACAGTGAGGCAATCTGAGGAATTTTCTTATGATTTGGCCAACACCACAAGGATCATTTGCTCGAGAGAAAGTCTCTAAAAGCACTCAGTGGAAAATTCATGTCATCA
>JBBYHL010476877.1:0-13059 GCA_038381835.1 Adansonia madagascariensis | reverse complement strand
AGAAGGGGTTTTCCTTGCCAATTTACATGTTATTAATGTATTGAAAGTAGATGTTACCAAGCCATTAATGAAAAATTCTTTCCACGAAATTCTTTTGGTAATTTTGAAAAATAAAAACTTCAATAATGCTGATGGAATATTTCCATATCAATCTTCTATCACTTGAGTTGGATTTTTTATTTCATTTTTTTTGCATTTTTTTCTATTTCCATGTCAATCTTCTATCGCTTGAGTTGGATTTTTTTTTCAAATTTTCTATTTTTGGCTAATATGGAGAACTTGAGTTTAGATATGATTATTCATGTATTCATTTTTTATTTATTTTATTGTTTTGTTATTAAATTCCAACTATTACAAGATCCAACTATATCTTTAATTAATGGGTTTGATTTTTAATATTTATTTAAGTTGAAACCTTTTTTTATTGTCAATTAATTTTATATTGGAATTTTTTTTGGATTAAACTTATGTTGGATAATATCATTTTAAGAGTAGGCGAAGACGTAATATTTTATCACATGATGAGCTTGAAAAGGATAGCAAATATGATGTAGCATCTAAAAATTACATAACAATATATTTTAGACATCTACTTGTAACCGATTAGAAAAAATAAAAACGCTCATATTAAATATAAGATCATAGGTAATTCAAAACACACATGAGATAATAGCACTTTAACAAATATCTCATTGAAGTGGCCCCAAGTTTCACGTAAACTTGTTGATGGGCTGAGCTATCCAGCTGAACCAAGCCTTGGATAAGGTTTCCCCTTGATTCTGCTTCCTAACTAAATTATTATTGAACAACAAAAAATTATTTATTTATATTTAATTATAAAAAATATAAATATTAATAAATATTTTAAAATTTTTATCATTTATGAATAAAAAAGTCAGGCTTTTCAGTAGGCCGGACTCGATTTAGGCCTCAATAAGAAATATAAAAAAATTTTTTGGATCACAACCCAACACATAAATGCTTCTAGTTCCATGTACGTGAGATATTTATTCAAAAAATACTTACACTGACAAATGAGTAGCAATATTTTGTCCATTAACAATAGAGTTTTGAGAGCAAGTCTACAAAGCTAGCTGCTATTCTTTTGATTACAACCCGTATATAGAGGATATTCATTAAGCTAAGCTTAACCATTGCAGCAAAAAAAGCTAAACCATGTTAGGTACTGGTGTTGGTCTGCTCATTGCTCATTTATGTTTTAGTTGTATATAGAAATAAACTCAAATCATCGAATAAAATCGAAGAGCTGTGCCGTAGAGGGCCATACATTGGTTCGGTCCTCTTTTATATGAACTCTTCAATATAATGATTGTTGTAAAAGATACATTTAGATCTAGTAATAGTGGAAATAAGACGAAAAAAATAATTAAAATATGAAATAATACGAAACGAATATATGAATGTTTCGAAATTTATATAATATAAATCATTAGCATTTATCAGAATTTATATAAATATAAAAATATCTTTCACCTGATCGTAACACAGTAAAATATAAGAACACGACAGGAAACATGATTTGACAGGGTCTAAATGCATTATTATTTTATGATAGAATAATATAAGTTTTGGCCTACCATACTTTAATTTTTTTAAAAAAAAAGACAACCACATATACAAGCAGTTGATTTTATATGTAAAATGCAGACAGTGACTTTTGAAGTTTAGATGCTATAGTCACCAAGAAGTAAGCAACCCAGTTTCCTTCTCCTATACATGAAAACAACTTAAACAGAAGCAAGATGAAAGCAAAGGGTTAGGCAGTCCCTAAGAAGCATCTACTTAAAAGCTTGAGGCTTACCTTCTACATAAAAAAAATCATTATAAGTGATAGAATCAGTTTCAGCATTAAGAAGTCAGAACTGATAGCCTTGGTAACCAAAAGACCGTCTCTAATAGCTCATAATTCAAGGCTGAGCTTAATATAGCCATCTGGAGGAAAGAGGAGGTTCCAATGGACTAAAACAATATTATATGTATTTGATATATTTTGGTTCGAAAGGAGCCAGTGAGTAAAACTCCTTCATGAAGTTCTGGTTACAAAAGCTGGCATATGAATAGGATTAAAAGTAGCATTTTGGAAAATAGAACCATTCTTAAATTTCCATAAGCTACAAAAAGTTACAAGTGCAATGCAGGTAGGGAAAACATTAACAAATAATCTATCAGTTACTAGAGAATGAAGATTTCATACCCTAAGTTGCAAGATGAAACATTAATGAATGATCAATAAGCCACTTGTATCTCTTAAAACTGAAAAGAATTCACTTCATGCTGGCAATGCCATTAGTCCAACTCTCATAAGTCACAAGATGACCTGGATAAAAATCATGATCAGCCTGACTTAAAAGGCAAGTATACCCTTTGATCCTATGCGTATTTACATATTATTATTTTTATTAGTGAGAGCCATATCATTATTATTATTATTATTATTATTGTCCAGGGATTGCGTTGTCGAGATGAATCGCTCACTTGACTTAACTCTAAATAGTCATTACAAAATAACTATTTATTTTTTATGAAGTCATCACTAATCTATTTTGGTCAAGTAAGATTGGTCATCTGTCGAAGTTCATATTTTAAGAGTTACAAAACCTTTAAAAACAAACTTCGAGGTCCACGATTATACTAGAGATCATGTGAAAACATTCAAGAGTCGGTTATAATCACGAAAAAGGATCAACCCTCTTGTGATGCTAAAAATTAGTACCGTATTAATTATATATTAACTTAAATTTTGATCTTTATTTGGTTTTAATATCCAGTATTTAACTATAATTTCCACATCTCAAAATTTTCATAAAATAAATTTATTATTCATTATATGAAAATTGAGTTTTTAATGTTTTTGAAAATCAAAATATCTTTTGCACTATTCTAGAGAACCAAAAGAACATAAAGGTTTTTATCATTCTTTTTCGAACCTTGCTGGAGAGCGAGAAGAATAAAAAAGGTTTCAAAAATCAAAATATCTTTTGTAACCTACTCAAAAGTCGGAGGAATACAAAAAATTTTATTTTTACAAAATTTTTAAAAAAATCTTGTTTTTTATTTTGAAAAGGATATCTCAATATAAAATAATCCTTAGAACCTCTCTCAAATTTTTAGAAAAATTTTACGTACTATTATAACATCGGAGACATTGCCTTAACTTAAGAATTCTAATTTTATAATAAATAATAAAAATTGTCCTAAGACTTGGGTTTGACTACATGTACAAAACTAGTCCTGTGGACTTTAGCACGATCGATATAACCAAAATATCCTTTAGAGTGATTTTGACATGAAAGTATCCTAATATCTCTAAAGGGCTTGGTTCTAAGCAAAATTACCAAAGCACCTTTAGGGTATACCTTCAATATGAAAATATCTTAGTATCTTTAAAGGATTCAATGACATCATTAATGAATGAACATATTCTTACTGTACACCTTCGACATATAAGTATCCAAGTGATCACATTGGACTCGATTCTAAAAAAATTACTAAAAAACCCCTCGGAACTACCTTCGACCTACAAGTATCTTGGTAGGACTAGATATCTTCGTAAACAAATGAACCTATTCATATTGTGCACCTTCGACAGATAAGTATCCTGGTAATAACATAGAACTCAGTTCTAAAGGAAATTATTGAAGGTATCAAATAGGAGTTTTAGGACTACTTTTAATGTACAAGTATCTTAGTATCCTAAAGGACTTGGTATCTTCAAAATCAAACAAATCTATTCCTACTGTATAATTTCAACCTACAACTATCATGGTGATCGCATAAGAATCGATTCAAAGGAAAATTATCAAAATGCTTCTAGGGATTGCCTTTATCTTGAAAGCATCTTGGTAATCCTAAGGACTCTAAAATGATATAAAATGACAATTACACCCTCCATGGTTAACTTAGATATCAAGATTGATCTAAAATACAAAAATTGCTAATAGGTCCTAATATTTGAGAATTGCATTTCATACCCCCGCGAAAAAACTAAAGGAATATAAAAAGTTTTAATATTTTTTTACACCCTTATGGAAGACCAGAAGAATGCTAGAAATATTCCTAAATTGGACATTTTATATAGGAAAAGATAATTTTGACCTTAAACATAAGGTTTTCTTAATAGACTTTGAACTTTGCAAACTTTGCAATTTAATCCCTACATAAAATAAACTCATAATTAAACACAAAATACATCACAAAAAAATCATGGAAATCATGTCAAAAATCATAAGAAGCATTTGACAAACTACCTATGGCCTTAGAGCAACCTTTTTAAAATTTGCAAATTAGTCCTTAAACTTTCTAAAATCATAAGAAGGCCTCTAAATGAATAAAACACACCTAAACATGTCAAAAATACGTGAAAAACACTCCTAAACATATCAACATAGATTCATCTATGTTTGAATTGCCATAGAAAAATTTTTGTAATTATTGGAATTTAGTCTCTATATTTTCTATGGTTACAAAATAGCCTAAAAAATCAAAACATCACAAAATCACCCATGTTAGGTTTGGCCAAGTATGGAAATACCCTTACAGGGCCTCGAAAATTTTGAGAAAACTATTTTTTAGCCTTTACAAATTTAAAATATAACAAAATAATACAAAATACCATAAAATTAAGCATAAAACTTATACAAAGGCCTCAATCATTTTCAGCCAGTAGCAAAAAATGATTTCTTTTCCATCACAAATTTTCACGAATATTAATATACGTACATGCCATAATTATTACCAAGCTTAAAAATGAATAAGCACATAATAAATAATAAATAAATCAACACGAAAATATTAATATGCATACATGCCATAATTTCTACCAAGCTTAAAAATGAATAAAAACATAACAAATAATAAATAAATCAACATGAAAATATTAAGAAAAATGACATAAAAATATATACATGAAAATAACAATATTCCTACTAACAAACTAAAATTATCATAATAAAAATTAAATGAAACTACAAAATCAAGGAACTTTGTTCATAGTCATCATGCTTGGCCTTTCAATATGGATTAAAATCGATGAGCACAAGTATGATTTTGGCCCACTAAAAGGAAGAAAAACAAATGGAAGTAATAAAAACTAAAAAATTTCTAAGTATTTTACCTTAAAAAGTGCTTGAAAACTTAAGAATTGTAGTGTTTTTTCTCCTAAAATCTAAAACCCTCTAATGAAAATTTTCTCCCCTTATTTATAAATGGGAGAATCAGCCAAGGTTGGTAGAAACCCCTTTGGCTGAATGCTTTTACAAGTTTCTACCATTTTCTTTTTTTATTTTTTGTCATTTATTTTTTTTATTCTTTTAGATTTTTTTTTTATAAAGTTTAATTTATCATTTTTCTCATTTTGCATGATGATGTCATGCAAGACATCATCATCTAGAGACATGAGAGAGAAAGAATTTAATTTGAATAAAAACAAATTATAAGGACTAATTTGTTATAAATTAAAAATTATGTATTCAAAGAATAAAATTTCACATACAAATTTAATAGAAAAATTTAGAAAACAAAAATGGGCTTGTTGGGCTTTTCAAAATTTTAATGGGCTTATCGGGCCCATTAGAAAGATTAACAAGTTTTAAAGCCTATGAAACGGAAAAAAAAATAAATTTTAGCCCGTCAAAAATAAAATTAATAAAATTTTCATGTAAAAATTCAAAAGAAATTTTTGAAAAATTTTATGTGTAAGAAAAAGACAATTAAAAATTTCATGCATGTAAATTTTACGAGCAAAAAACCTTTTGGAAGAAAATTTTTATTTAAAAAAATACAAAACTCATAAAATAAATTAAATTTTCAAAAAATAATTTACTATGAATTTAATGAAAATATTTGAAGATTTTTTATAAACTCAAAAAATCCTATGGCTTAGCCAGTAATTTCTATGGCTCCACATTTTGCAACATTTCAGTTTAATAAATAAATATAATTATTATTTTTTAAATTTTTAATTAAATTTAAATTAATTTAATATATAAACACTAAAGTGAAATAAAACTATTTGTTAACAACATAAAACACTCACGAAATACTTCAAAAGATCTTTGTCTATCTTTCCAATTTTCAATAAATAAAAAAGTCATTAACATTTCAAATTTACCCAGACTATGCAAGAATCATCTAAAATCTATTTCTAATTTCTAAAGGCAACAATTATTTTTTTTAAAAGTATTTATTATATGTTACTTATTGAATGAAAATTATATGGTAATTACCATATAATTTTATATATTATATGCATAGATCGCAAACTAAAATATATGAAAGTAGAGTTGGCAATTCGTGTATCCATGTCAGATTCATGTATTTTATCATTTTATAATCGTATTTATGGTATTTTGTATTCATATAAAGTTTAATATATGTTAACAATTCATATTATAAAAATTTTGAGATATACATGTATTCAGGTAGTATTCATATTATTTTCGTATCATATCATGTTTTTATTATTTTTCTGTGTCATGTATAATATTCCCAGATCTAGATGAAAGAAAGTTTTGAATTTACCTAAGAAAGTCATGATGTAGCTTTAATTTCCCAAACATGAAAGCAAATCAACAAACTTTTTGAGTCAGTAAAAAAAGCCAAACAAACGATGAGGATTAATCAAAATATTGTTTTATTTCTCACTGAACTTTTGAAGTAAAATGTAAATCATGAAATATCGACCAAAGTTCTGCTATGAACACTAAGGCCTAGCTATTTTGTATTAATTAAAAAGAATTAGTATAAAAAAATTAGTATAAAACTCTTGATAATCTTTTCTTTTATATTGAATTGGAATTTTTATGGATAAATTGAATAAATTTATATTGAATTAGAATTTAATACATTAAACTATTACTTGAATAGGATATCATTTACCCATAAATATCGTTTTGTAGCCTTTTAAAAGTATTCTAAATTGGCATCCATTAATTTTAATTAAAAAATACAAATAGGTTTATCTTTTTAATCATGTGAATGAACATTAAAGCATACGAAAGAAAATAGAAGTTGGTCATTCTAATGGAAATGGGAATTGATGAAATCGGAGGAGGTTTATTAAGGACGTATGCTTAAAGCATTATTTGAATAAGATTCAACTTGCCAACACGACTAAAACTCATAAGAGAAATTAGTATGAACATTAAAAGTCGTCAACTTGTCTTAGTCTTCACAATAAATAAATAAATGACTCAAGCTTTTTATTCGATTTTGGGTCCTCTAATTTGCTTTTGATCTCCTTTTACATGCATCAGTTTAAATAATTTATATCTTAGCACTCTTTTCTTTTTCTTGCTTTTCATATATTCTTTTGACTTTGTAAGTAACTTCGTGATTCCTCACTTCGCACGATGAGGGTTGCAAAATATAATTTTCATTCTTCAACAAATACAAGTTTTTTTATATAAAACCTATAACATAGCCAATCATAATTTTTTTATTAAAATTAAATTGATTTTGATGTATAAAACCTAAAATCTAATTTCATGAAATTCATCGAATCTAAGTAAAATTTAAATCATGAAATATCAACCAAAGTTTTGCTGTGGAAACCAAGGCAAAACTGTTTAGTACTAACTAAGAAAGACAGTAGAAAAAAATAATATTGAACGATTGAGAACCATCTTTCCATATTTAGTACAAGCAAAATAATTGAAGAATTTTTTAAAGAAAAAAATCATAGAAACCATTTTTTTCAATGACTACCTGTTTTTTAAAAAAGTAAGAAAACTTTTATTCTTAGTTGAAGAATTCCAAAGCAAATTTTTTCGTTTTTTTTGAAGTATATGACTCATTCTTAAATCAAAACTTTAATTTAATTGATTTATATAATCACTTTTAAAAAATAATATCATGTATACTTAATACTTAAATCTTAACAATTACAGTCTTTTTTTCTATCCCCAGAGTAGGAAAAACAAAACCCAATGACCCAATATTCCAAATGTACCACCTAATGCTTCTCAGACACATCGAAGGCCTCCAACAAATTTAAAATAAAAAAGCTGGTGATCGTATTCTAAATACAACGATCAATCAAAACCTTCTTACTTTTCTCCTCAGCGCAATTAGGTCTTTTAATGTTATAAATTAGCATTTTTTTTACATAAACAAAAGAAACAAAAAATTGGGAAATAGTAAAAGAAGTTGAACGTTGAATTAGACTGCACTATTATCATACTGGGGTAGATAATAGACTGCACTATTATCAGGGGATCTTTATTCCCGTAAGAGGTTTCTTGTGGGGTGGGTTGTCCGTCCATCTATGCTTTGTATTGGTGTTTATGGGTAGTCTAATTAATTTTATTGATTGAGCAAAAAAAAAAAATCATACTAGGGTACATATTGGAAAATAGTTGAGATTGGGTGAAAAAGTGATTAGTGGGTTTGTTTGAGCCGTGTAGTTGGGGAAGGATCATTTCCAATCTCAAAAGAAAATGAAAAACTGGATATGTTGGTTGCTTTTCCTATTGACCAACACGGGTTCTTTCAAATCAATTAAAGTTAATTTTTTATTTAATTTAAAACTATTAAATTGTTTAACCGTGGATTAGCTTGTGGGAACTTGTTAATTGGGTGGGTCTAATTAATTTCAAACTAGATTAATTTGGGTTTGGTTAATTTAAGTCTTAAAATATTTAGGATATTTTCAAGTTTTGATTGTTTTATATTCGGATTATTTTAAAATAATGTCATTTGCATTTGATATTTTGGTTATTCGGATTCAATATATTAATTTAAAAATCAAAATAGATTAAGCGAACTATTTGATCAAATCAAATTTAATTCAAATTTTATATATTAAAATATAAAAAATAATTAAAAATTAAAAATAGAATATATATTATAATTTTTAATTTAAAAATAAATATCTTACAAATTTTGCAAGAACCAATGTCATTCGAACATATTGCAGTTTGATTTGAAAGCATTTCACCAAATTATCATTTTTATCAAGTCCATTGTTTGTCTAAATTCATTTTTTTAACTCAGTAATTATATCATAACCCTTTCAAATATCAAACTATTTTCACAATAAAAAATCAAATTATAAAAATAATGTATTTAATTCTCAAGAAATAAGCTTTCTCTCTTTTTCTATTTCTACAATTAATGAAGGAATGTTTAATAATATAACATAAAAGTACCAAGTACGTACGAGGACTAGGGATGCTAATAAATAGTGATTATCAGTAATTTTTAAGGATTTATGTCCTTGCAAAAAAGAGGGAACAAAAAACAAATGGCCCAAACTTGGTTTGAGGCAGGGTTTTCGTAAGGGTCAAGTGGGTGGTTTGGTTATGGTGGCCAGGCTGAGCGCCGGGCGGTTGAGAGGTTACTAGTTTACCTTAGCAGAACAAAACGATTAGAGTTTACTATGGCCTTAGCCCAATGGTTAAAAACCAAAATAGAAAAAAGCTAAATAAGTCCAATGAAATCCAATTCAATAAGCCCAATTAAAAACTGAAATCCAATCTATTTTAATTCCATTGAAAATCATGCTTGATGGGAAGACTGACCCACTGACAAAATTAAAAATGAAACCCATAATGAAAACCCAATGAGATTCAAAAATTCCAATCCAATAACAATAAAGCCCAATATATTTTAAATGGAAAAAGTTGGATAAACTTGTGCCCAATTAATTTGATCGAATCAAGCTCAATTGAAATCGTGATCCAATTTAATTAAAGAAATCGAATCACTGAAACAAAGCGACTAAACAGGTAATCAAGGATCTCGCTCAAACTAGTTGTCCCAGTTTTTGGCTTTGGAATTGACTAAATGTTTAATTAGAATGTTAAATACTAAAAATTAGGTAATTTATATTTAAATCATTGAATTTAATATTAATTTTTATATAGGTGAAAAATTTTTAATTTTATCAAATTATATCACTGAACTTCTATTATTAATAAATTAAGTCATTCATTGTTAATTCCATTTAGTAATTCTAATAGAAAAATTTACTTAGTATGCATGTACGATTTATTTTTTATATCTCATCAAGATAATATTTGGCAAACATAAACCACGTAAGCATGTTGATTTAGTTTTTTTGCTAGAATTACTTAACAAAGTTAATGTGACTTAATTTATTAATAATATAAAACTTCGGTGATATAATTTGATAAAATTAAATGTTTGTGACTTATAAAAAAATTAATCTTAAATATAATAATCCAAAATGTAAATTACCTCTAGACATTAAAAGATTACCTTTAAGAATTAATACTTTGAAATTTTTAGGAAACCATGATATGTTAAAAATAATTGATATAGTATTGATCTAATTTTAATATTTGACATTAATATTTTATATAATAATATAAATAAATTATCAAATGTCCAATAGAATGTTGAATAGTAGATATTATCAAAGTGTATACATTATCATTTAAAAAAAAACCTAAAATGAATAATTGGTTAATTAATTAGCCCAACCTTAATGTTAGAAACCTGAGGACAATATGATGGGTAAAAACTAATTAGTATAGTATGTCTATCACGAGAAATAATTAACAGTTTGATACATGTAATCAATCAACTAGTATGCACACTAAAAATGCTCCTCAACTATTTCATTTTTCTTTAAGTAAACTCTTAATACTTTAATTGTACCTGAAAAAGCTATCATTTCAAATAAAAAATTTATTTATGTGAAGGGTTTATTTAGACATAAATTAAAAGTTAAGAGCTTATTTTGGTGTAATAAAATATAGGGACTTATCTAAATAAAATAGCAAATTTTAAGAATTTCTTTTATTATTATTTTAGCCATAAATATCATGATAGTTAAAAGTAAATAATATAAGTTAATAATAATATATTAATTTTATTTTTTTGAATATAAGGTATTTAAATTTTATTTAAATATTTTAAGTTAACAAGTCATATTACTTAATATAAATAAATTATAAAATCTAATTACACTTAAAATTGAACCTAGCTGTATTAAAATTTTATTTTTAATAGAAGTTAATAAATCAATAAAATCAAATTAAATTTCATTTTGCTATTATTAAAATTACACTATAAAAATCGAGAAAAAAAATAACTAAAAAAGGTTGCATATGAAAAGCGAAAATTAAAAAAAAAAAAAATTAACCAAACAAAATTTATCCCAATTTGGCAATTATCATTTTTTCCAATTTCGAAAATGTCCACAAAAATATCTATATTTTAAATCTTTTTAGTTCCTTATATTTTCATTTCTCATTTTCTTCCACCTTATTTTCATACATTAACCTTTTTTTTTTTTAATATGCAAAAGACTTGGATCTTGCATAAACATCAAGCTCAATTATATGTTGAATCATAATATCAATTTTTATATATTTGAATTATTTTTCCAATGCAAAGTGTTTTCTGTTCAACAAAAAAAAAAATATTGTTGCCATTGGTGGCCACTTGATAGGTAACCAGCAACTATAGCTTCAAATTCTTTTATAATTTTCTCTTTAAATGATCCACTATGAAATCCCTTTCAAATCGGTATCCCAAGACCCGAGTTCGAATATATTATCAACTCGATGATTTCTAAGTTGAACTCAGATTAATTAGATTTTAACTTAATTGAAAACATATTTAGAAAAAAGGGGTCAATCAAGTATAATCAGATTCCAAGGCGAAATCTAAATCCAAAACCACATTTGTTAAATAATATAATTAGATAAGAAGAATAAAACGGTGATATATAAACTCAATTCATTATTTGAATCAAAGTTATTTTTTATGAAAACGAAATTATTGAAATATTGTGATCTTAAGATAAATTGGGACATTGCTTTAGCCTATGTTCGGATAAAATTAAATGTCTACAAGTATCATAAAGCATTTGAAAATATTCCATGAATTTCAATTTCTATCACAATCAAAGGTTTTTGTCTAAGACATACCCACAATGTGATTTTGCTTTTATATGTGACTGTGATTATGTTCAATGTTTATGATGATTGTAGACACTTAATTTTGTTTGGACCTTCATGCAAACATCTCGAGACATCATTGAGGCTAAATGTTCAAGCTTGGATCCAATATATATTCATTGTCTCAAGGTAAGGTAAGATTATAAATTATTTAATTTAAGACCAAGTCTTATAAAAAAATATATTAAATAAAATATGATCCATGTTCTTGTTTAATTTATTTATTTGGGCATATTTTATTTAATTATTTTTGGCCAATTTTACAAGTAAAATTTTAAATAAGGCCAAGCCTTATTAAAAATATTTTAATTAAAATATGATCCACGTGGCCATTCATTCATTTTATTTGGACCTTATTTTATTTAATTATGTTGGGTTAATTTTACAATCAAATTTTTGAGTGGCCCACTTAGCCAAGGATGAAAGGTTTATAAGGCAATTTCATGTCTAAATTGAATTTGATTGAGGGCATTCCTAAAATTGGTATTTTTTATAAATAATTGGATCTTGAAATAGCTTGGCCAACGAAATTGGAGCAAGCACAAGCCATGAGCCACTCATAGGTTGAAAACAAAACCTAATACGAGGCCGAGGTTGGTGACTCACCAATTTTGCAATTAAATTGCCCCCTCCCCGTTAGGTTTTGCTTGGCCGGCCAATGGCACTTTTAAAAGCCAAAAAAAAATGATCTTTGGCTTTGCTATGGGGACGCTCTTCCATCCTTTACCACATACTTACATAACCAAAAAAAAAAAAAAAAAAGGAACTCACGATTCACTCTCCTACACCTCGCATACCCGCCAACCTTGGAAGCACGGCCACTAGCCATAAACAGCGAAACCATTAAAAGCAAAAGGGAAAAGAAAGGCACGCAAATTTCAAAGAAAGTAGGTGGCTAGAAAAGGTGCATTAAAGCACATACAACAAATGAACAAAAAAAAGAAAATAGTTTGAGAGGTATATATATATTTTTTCTGAGTTTGGTTTTGGTGGCCACGTTTTCTTAGATTATAATATGCTGATGATGTTTTTAAGTAATAGCATGAATTGTTGATTGCTTTTATTGCCCTGAATCTTTTTTCATCACATGATAGATATATACTTCACACCT
>JBBYHL010476845.1:0-13061 GCA_038381835.1 Adansonia madagascariensis | reverse complement strand
AAAGAAAAAAGAAAGGAAGAAGAAAAAGAAGAAAAAATAAATTGATTGGCCTAGGTACCCAGGCCACCAATATGGGAGAAAAGTAAACTAACAACTGGCCTCACCTTGCCTTCAAGTGTAAAGTGTCAACAAAAATGTAAAATAGGTGTAGCGACGAGGGTGACATTTTTATGCTTGAGGCCATATATATATATATATATATATATATACTATTATTATTTTTTTGAAGACACAACCCAAGTTAGATTAAGATTAACCCAAATAATGGGATTAATCTCGGTTTATTATTTTTCATAAATTGACACTTTAATCTTGGGGTAATATTCAACTACTTATGTTAGGATTCAAGGTTAAAAGAAGAAAAATATTTTTTTAAATTAATATCCTTTTTAGTGTCAAAATTTATTCATGCCTGGATCTTTGCTTAGAATCTTTGTGTTTGTCGCATAGTCAACGGGTTGTTTCATTGTCCCAAACTACTCCATAATTGTGTAGATGGGCTCGTGAAGCCCATGTCACTCTTTTTTTCTTTTCTGCCACGGATATCAGATGTCCAGGCTCGAATTTAGTCCAAATAAGTTTGAGAAAATTAAAAATTCCTCTTATTTTATGCTAGCAGCACTGTATTCATGACTTGAAAATTTATTTTTGAACCATAAACAATTTTTCATGAATTTTCTGACATTTTTTCCTATAAGGCATCGAATCACCTTTCCAATGCTATCTTGTTTGCCTTTGGCTCAGGATGAAGGAGTTACGATCTTTTGAAGTTTTGCTATCTGAAACCCCTAGAATCAGTGATTCATATTCTGTTTTTTCAAATTTTTTCACAAAAATTTCATGAAATTCCCTTTCCGTAAAGGTATCTTTTATGATTTAACAATTCCGTATGAGTTTGAAATGATTTTCAAAGTCAACTGCCCCACTTTCTTTGCATATGCTGCCAGCGTCAAACTAGTCCCTAATGTTAAAAATATTTCCACCTACAAGGCAATTTTCTAGGACTTTTGGAATAATTTTATATTGATCCTCACCGAGTTACCTTTCCAATGGTAGCTTGTTTACCCTTAGGGACTTTCGGATGAGCTCAAAATAAATTTAGAAAGAGAAATGATGCAAAGATGTCCTCTGTTTCTAACCTAATTTTTGAAATGCTCTTATTGAGGTGTTTGAATGCCTCACGATCTACTCGGCTCATTCCCATGGCCTAAGCCCTTTAAACATGGACCAAGGCTAAACAAAAGAGGAACATTTTAGCCAAACCTTTGGCTCTCGATTTTTAAAGATTCTCTTTTTCCAAAATATGACCTATTCCTTTTAACGTTGAAGATTTTTATTTTTGGGGATACTCCAACCTTACTACTCCGAGGGGACAATCCAACCTCATTTTTAACTCAAATCCAATATCAAACTTTCATTTTTGGGGATACTCCAACCCCACTTCTTCGAGGGGATACTCTTCCAACCTCGCTCTCCACATTCCTTTCAAAATCCAAACTTTTTTTCGAGACATCCTTGAGTCATCGAAAAATTTTTTTCTCCTCAAATTTCCACTGAATCCAACTAAGTCTCAATGTTGTCATCTTATTATTCATCAATAATCAAAGACAACTATGAGATACATTTCGATGATCCTTTTTTTTTTATATTTTGTGTATTTATTTTTGCGAGGTGTTTATAACTCCACAAATAGCGATCACCAAATGATACCGACCAATAGTTGCTGATGATCACCAAGTAATACCATGCAGCCGATCGCCTAACAGTACCTGACAGTGATGTGACTCCTCCGACAATGACTTAAATGCAGAGTTGACATATTCTGAATGGCAGCCGACTAACGAAGCCGACCACAAAGCTCCTAGCCTGACATCTAGCTTGACTCTAGTCATATCACTATTAGATCACCTGACACCATGTCTCCAAACAACACCTATAAAAGGGGCAAGTAAGCCCAAAGTTAAGGGATTCGACTCCCAGATATATCCACACCATTATACAAAGCACCATTCTAACTTAACCATCGAAGAGGGCTCCCGAAGCATAAACTCCAGCGTCCTCCTGACCTTCTCTATATTGCAGGGTTGCACTCGACTTTCGGTACCTGTGAGGAAAGAATCAATAATTGGCGCCGTCTGTGGGAATACGATCGAAAAAGAAAACCATGGCTAATCGAAGTGCTGACACCTTACAAAATACCTCATCGTCACCAGAAGCAATAAACTATACCGCAGTTTTGGCAACCCCAGCAATACCCAGCTTATCAAATACCCAAATATCCTAAATACCTATCTCACTCCCTTCGTGGCTATTCCACTCACCATTGGCATACTATCAGAACCTACTAGGGTTAATCTCGCCGATGGCCACTGCTGTCCCTTGCCTTGATCAGACTGCGAGCCCCAGCAACATAGTCCCAGCAACCAGCATTGCCACAAACACCTTACATGTACCTCTAGACATCCCAATACCTCATTTTACTTAGTTCAGTACACCAACACTGCTTAGTCAGCTAGACTACCATGCACATTACCAAGCATAATTTCAAGCCATCGCTAGTCAACTGGCCGCTATCCATCAATCTCAAATCCAGTTGGCATAGCTTGTCAACTCTCAAACCAATCATCAAAACATGCAGCCTAAACAAACACACTGCAAACAAACCAAACTTAGACATCTAGGAGCAGCATGTTACATCTGACCGGGCCACCTGCCCGATGGTAGAGGAAAGCTCCTACTCTATGCCTATTCCACGACAAATGATGCAGGGAACCTCCCATTATACCAATAGGCATCACGTGCCAAGTTCGGCTTTACACCTCACCTAACAAGTAGCGGCCTTGAAACAGGAGATCAAGGAATTCCATGAACCACAGAGAGATAACTGAGAATGGTTAACCGAGGAACATAACCCTCTCTCGCTTGACATCAGCCAGGTACAGGTCTCTCGAAAAGTCAAGCTTTCTCCTAACACTTATGATGGTAAAACCGATCCAACTGACCATCTGAACCATTTTTACGCTTTCCATAATCTGTGCGACGTGTCGAATGCCATCCAGTGCCACATCCTTCCTGACAATGCTTCGAGGGCCAGCACGTACATAGTGGTACTCCTTGAATCCAAGGTCTATCATAAATTTTGACCAACTGGGAAGACATTTCCCCACTCATTTTAATAGCTGTAGAACAGCCGCTAGAACATCTGCTAGCTTAATGGCGATCAAGCAAAACCACAATGAGACGATTCGCGATTACCTCAAGCATTTCAACGCAGCTACCTTGGAGGTCTGAGACCTGAATGACGAATGGGCCATCCCAGCCTTTACCACTGGCGTTCAGCATAAGTACCTGAAATATGCCTTAACTGACGCCCAACCCATGAAGCTATACCAGCTTTATGAGAAGGTGTAAAAATACACGAAATGGGAAGAAATAGAAATCGTGAGTCGACGAACTAAAACCTGAGACCGTGAATAGAAAGGAGGGCGAGGACCAAGGTCTAGTCGATTAGTTGACCGCCCTAGAATCTGACCCTAGAGGGAGGCACCAGCCACTGCATCACTACACAGCCCTACCAGGAAGCGAACATGGCCCACTTCACATGCAAAATACGAGTCTTACACACCTCTAATGGCCCCCAGATCTCAAATTCTCAACGCCATAATGAAAGAAGGGCTCATCGAGCGCCCACCCCCAATGAAAGGTGACTGCAGCAGGCGTGACCCTGAAAAGTGATGTAATTTTCACAATGACATCAGGCATGCAACCGAAGATTGCTTTAGCTTGAAAAATGCCATTGAGTCACCGGTGAGAAAGGGCACGATGAAGTAGTTCGTAAAGAAAGAACCATACGTCAAGGATCGTACACAATCCTCGAATGAGCGCTAGGAGACCATCCCCAAATGTCCTATCATTGGCATCATAAACATAATTGTCAGTCCGATAGAGACTTGGGTAGCCAGCAAGTCAAAGCATAAGTCCTACCTTCGCTCTATAATGGTAGTCGACATAGCTCCCAAACGCGTCAAGCAGACCGATTAGACGGTCAATTTTGATGATGCTAACTCGCAGCTCTTATTTGATCGCGGGAACGATCCTATTGTCATCTCCGCCACCATAGGTAACTTCCAAGTCCATAGAATCCTTATTGACAATGGAAGTGCCGTGGAAGTTCTACAGTGGGATGCCTTTCTACGCATGGGCTTTAGTGCAGGTGACCTGACCCTGTCACCTCCAATCTATGGATTCACCAATCAACCAATACTAGTTAAGGGGACGAGCACACTACCAGTAACAATGGTTGACAGGGAGCACACTGTGACTGCTTTGGTCAACTTTTTGGTTGTCGACCAGCCTTCTGCCTATAACGCAATCATCGACCGACCGTTGATGAAAAAGATAAAAATGGTCACTGTGGTCTACTGCTTGACAGCCAAGTTTTCCACACTAACAGGGATTGGGTACATGCGATCCAACCAACGAACTGCATGCCAATGCCACCTATTATCAATTGATTTGGCCACATGCCAGCCAATCGCAATCCGTGACACTGCTGCTGAACCATTGGTTCACACCATCATGCCTGCACAACCAGAAGCAATCATTTTAGAGCAACTAGACGCCAGGGATGGTTTTCCTGACCAGAAGCCTCAGCCAATCGAAGACACTGAAAAGCTAGCTCTTTATGACTCGGATCCTGAGTTAGCCATCAACATCGGCTCTTCTCTCGATGCTCAAGAAAAGAGCCTCCTCACAAAATTCCTCAAGAAGAATGCCGACGTGTTCACCTTGTCTGCAGCGACATGCCAGGCATTGACCCAATCGTCATCATGCACTCACTACATGTGGACCCACGAGCCCTACCGGTCAAACAAAAGAAGCGTAAATTTACTCCGGAATAGCAGGTAATACGTGAAGAAATTGACAAGTTGCTACTAGCCAACTACGTTAGAGAAGTTAAATACCCTAACTGGCTTGCTAATGTAGTCATGGTCAGAAAGGCCTCAGGGAAATGGCGAATGTGTGTTGACTTCACCGACCTGAATAAAGCCTACCCAAAGGACAATTACCCTCTCCCTAGTATTGATCGACTGGTTGATGCATCCGCAGGCCATAAATTCTTAAGCTTCATGGATGCCTTCTCAAGGTACAATCAAATCAAGATGGATCCCCACGACTAAGATAAAATGGCATTTATAACAGAGGATGGCACCTTTCGCTACCAAGTCATGTTATTTGGCTTAAAAAATGCAGGTACCACATACCAATGCTTGGTCAACAAGCTTTTAAAAGGCAAATCAGGTGTTCAATGGAAATTTATGTGGATGATATGCTGGTTAAGAGCCCCTCCCTTCATCAACACCTCAATGACCTCTCATAGACATTCCACATACTCCGTAAGTACAAAATGAAACTTAACCCTTTAAAATATGTGTTTGGTGTATCTGCAGGAAAATTTTGGGGATTCATGATCTCCTCTAGAGGCATTAAAGCAAATCCTAAAAAAATCAGTGCAATCATGCAAATGAGCCCGCCAAAATCCATAAAGGAAGTGCAACGCTTGACGGGGCGAGTAGCTGCACTCAATTATTTTATCTCTAAATTCGTTGAGAGATGTTTACCCTTTTTCAAACTGCTTAGGAGGGCAACCAGATATGAATGGACTGAAGAATGCCAACAGCCGTTCGACTAACTCAAGCAATACTTAAGCACCCCTCCACTACTCGCCAGTTCGAAGCATGGAAAACCACTTTTTGTCTACCTCATCACATCAGATGAAACCATCACTGCCGTTTTAGTTCATGAAGAGATAGGACATCAGTACCCTGTCTACTACATGAGCAGAGCCCTCCAGGCTGGTGAACTTCATTATAGCAAGCTAGAAAAACTGGCTTTCACCCTTATCATTGCAGCAAGGAAGTTAAGATAATACTTACAGGTGCACCCTATCACTATTCTCACTAATCAACCACTTAAAGACATCCTCTTCAAAATCGACTCTGCAGGATGGCTCACTCATTAGAGCATTGAGCTTAGTGAATTCAGGCTCACTTACAGTCCCAAGAAAGCCACCAAAGCATAAGCGCTAGCTGACTTTATCATCAAATGCACCTTTTAGGTCTTCAAAGGACCGCCACTAGACTGTGCTCAGACAGACGATCATGTATAATCAAGTAACCACCTTTCAACATAAGCAACTGACGAATGACAGATTTTAGTATATGGGTCTTCCGACAAAACAAAAGGCAAAGCAGGAGTCCTCTTAATCGACCCCAAGGTCATGAATGGCAATATCGCCTATCTTTTTAGTTCACTACCTCCAACAATGCTGTCAAATATGAAGCCCTAATTGCCGGCATGGAGTTAGCCAAAACACTGGGTGCCAGTAACCTAGTCACCCACACTAACTTTCAACTCGTAGCTAGCCAAGTCAATGGGCTATACGATGTTAAAGATGAGCTACTCGCCAAATACCACACAGTGGTCGCCACCCTCTCCCAAAAATTTGCCCATGTCACAATCTAGCAGATACCCAAAGGAGATAACTCTAGGGCCGACAGCCTATCCAAAATGGCTAGTGCCATTAATATCTCCACCAAGGGAAAAATTCTCCTCGAGTGCCTTCTAACACCCAGCTATGACAGATACATACATCATATTACAGATGATGCTGAAAACAATTGGATGACACCAATTATCTCTTTCCTCAAAGATAACTACGCTCTAACTAACCCAATTCTAAAGAGGTGACTGGAAAAGTGAGCAGCCAGGTACACAATTCTCAATGACACTTTGTACAAAAAGTCCTTCACTCTCCCATTACTTATATATCTTACCCCTTCTGAGGCAACCTGTGTCTTAAAAGAAATACATGAGGGCGTCTGCGGTAACCACCTTGGCAAACGGGCACTAGCTCTTAAAGCCCTGCAATAAGGGTTCTTCTGGCCTACCATACGAAAAAATGCCACTACTCTCGTCAAAAAATATGATAAATGCCAATATTTCCCCCCCATTCCCTGACAGCCAGCTGAGGCACTCAAACAAATTTTTAGTCCCTGGCCATTCTGTGTCTAGGGCATAAACATATTGGGCCCATTCCCTATGGCAACCGCCCAATGAAAATTCTTGCTGGTTACCTACGATTACTTCATAACATGGGTAGAAGCTGAGCCAGCCGCCACCATCACCGCTCAAAACATGGAAAACTTCATCTGGCATTACATCCTCTATCAGTTTGGGATACCCAACATCATCATAGCAGACAATGACAAGCAACTGACGGTCGACAAACTCCATGATTTTTGTTCACGGTTTGGTATCAACCTTGTTCACACCTCTATCGCCCACCCTCAGTCAAATGGACAGGTTGAATCAATGAACAAAAACATCCCGCAACCCCTAAAGAAAAAACTAGATGATGGGAAAGGCGCATGGGCTGACGAAACACCTGGTATACTTTAGGCAATCTGAACAATCGAAACTCAAGCGACCGCCGCTACTCTTTTCAGCCTCGTATATGGAATCAAAGCAGTCATACCTACTGAAAAGGGGTACATAGCACATGCACTGCCTACCCTGACTTAGAGCTTAATTCTGAACACCTCAAGGCTAACATCTACCTATTTGAAGAAGCCAGAGAAGATGTTGCGATCCACATGGAAATCTAAGCACAACAGGTTAGTAGGCATTATAATCGTCGAGTAAACAATTGCCAATTCCAGGTTGGCAACCTTATTCTCAGAAACTATGAAGCCAGTCAACTAGTAAAAGAAAGGAAAAACCTATCCCTAAACTGGGAAAGACCTTATTAGGTCAGCACAGTTCTAGGCTTTGGCGCTTACAAATTAGCAGAATTAGATGGGCGTAACATCTACAACACATGGAACGCTGCCCATCTAAAGAAATACTATTTGTAAGCATGTCTCTTTCAAATATTTATCACAAATATGGTCGCCAATACAGACCTTTCCACACAATAGACCCACAAAATAAACATCTCATCATTGCTCCAAAGCAATCACCTCTATGGCACAAAACTCATCATTGCTCCAAAACAAGTGCCTCCATGACACAGGCCTTATTTTTGCTACAAAGCAATTACCTAAACTGACCTCCAAGGTCACATACTACCACCCAGCATGGCAATAATAAACATACGACTTTCTCCAGCGAGACATCATCGTAACCATCTTTTAACATAAAAAGGTACAACATAACATACTTTCCCATAATCTTAAAATAATAACTTCCAAAACTAAACAAAGTAATTAAGGAAACAAAACCACAGTTCACAAAATAAAATTTTCATTAAATCAAAAGTCATTTACACCAACATCACATTTACAAGCCAAATCGCTACTCATCCTTAGTCGATGAAATGGTCTAAACGCCAGCCTCGTCACCAAACTTACCCTACTCAGACTCTTCAGGAGCCAGAGTTATCAAGGCTGCATCCCTCGATCACCCTTCATCCACTTGTTGCTGACTAGGGCACAATACATTGAAGTCCTCAGGAGGCATGCACAGGCGCCCTAAGTCAACCGCCTGTAGATCAAGGGGACCACGGAGCAATTGGCCCCCATAAAGTGCACTACAGCGATATGAATCCATAGCAGCAAAGAGCTTGTCAAAGGCCTCCTCCTGCTGCCTCTTTAATTCTTCCTAGTGGCGAACCTCGAGATTGCCAAGATGACCCTCTAGCTCAGCCACTTTGGACTTAGTAGATGCGAGTTTAGCATCACGTTCTTCCAACCTTTTCGTCAACTTAGACGCATCAGCCTTTACTTTCTTGCCCCTCAGCAGTAGTTCGGCTATCTCAGCCATCCTTCTCTCCTTAATCTCCTTCAACGATGCTTTCAGCTTAGCATTTGCCTCCTTTTGCTTCACAACTTGAGCGTTCAGCTCCACTAGCTTGGACGCTTGCAAATTAAACTTTTCCTGCCAGTTAGCCATCTAGTAAGTGTAGGTCGTCTGGCAGTGAAGCGCCTCAACTAGGCCAATCATGGCCGCATTCAAATTACGGGCTGGACTCTTTTTCGCCAACACTTCTCGATCCTCGAGCGCCACACCTCTCATTGCCCACCGTAATGCTGCCCTAAAATCTGGTACCCGCCCTTCACGAAGTATGCCCAGCCCACCAGAACTTGCATCAAGACCACTTACCCGAGGCCTTGCTGAAGCAGAGCTAGGCTGGGATGACCCGCCATTCGCTGAAGTGGGCCTACCACTTGAGCCCATCATTTTTGTTCCATGTTATGACACGGGTACCACTACAGTCGCCATAGTTGACACTGACATTGAAACTCTTTCACGACCTGCCACACTAGTAACCACACCTTCTTCCATCCCTTGCTTAAATGAACGATCGGCCCCAGCCACACTACCTGCTCGATCATCATTATTCACTCCTAAAACCTCCTCGCCATCATAAACAACCAATCCTACAACCCTCTCCCATTCTTTCGCATCTTCTATTCACTCCTCTGCTACATGCTCACCTAAAAACACAACATCAAATATCAGAACCTCTGTTCGACAAATGCACACACGCCAACCTCACACTTAACAAATGCTTATTTAAAATATACCTCTTTGACATCTTAACAAACCCTGTTGCCTTCATTGACCCACGGGATGCACTAGCCCTTCTAGCATGTCCTCTAAGTTTCACTCTAAACACTTCCTTTGAATATTGTGAAACATCAAGTATATCATGTTACTCACGCATCCGCCTCTAAAAAAGAGCACCTGGTCCTTCTCTATGGTCTCCAGGCCAGTCTTCTCGTTACTAGCCCTCGACCTCTTGCCCCACAGAACTAGAAAACCTAATTTTGTGCCCGCCCTCTTCGTCACCATAAAAAATTGGTCCCGTCACATATGTGCATTCGATGGCAGGTCCACCACTATCCTACCTCCCTCTCTTGATTGCAAATAATAAAAATAGGGCTCACCCTATTTCAAAAAGTACAACTCTTTCACTACTTTAATCGATGGTTGCCATCCCTTTTCCATGCACACCAGGAAGTAAGTGAGTAGAATCCTCTAACTATTTGGCTTTAGTTGATTAGGTGATAAGTTGTATGCCTCTACCAACTCGTAGAAAAATGGCTCCAAGGGTAGGTGGAACCCTGCCTTGAAGATATGAACGCAGAACGCCATACTATTCCCTTTCGTGAATGTAGCTCTTAGATATGGCTTTGCCTCGGCGATCTGATAGCTCCCCAAATCTACCCCTCTATCATACATCCACCTCCATATGATCTGTATGTTTATAGACCCACCATACATGTCTACCGCTTTTGTATCCATATTTGTGATTGCTTACTCAATACCTCCCCTGGCAACCGCTTCCCTAGCTTTGCCCCCACTCGATGCTTCATCTTTCTGATCGCCACTCTATTCTGCGACCACCTCTTCTCTCATATCTTCCTCCTCTGACACCACACGACCAGACATTCCACCCTGGGTTAATTGCCCCACTATTGCCCCCACCTCGTTCCTTACTTCCTTCAATCTACCCTTCCTGGCCACCGACTTCACCAACAGCCTTCCCCTTCTTCAATGTCATTCACCCCAATAAGGAGAATGAGTTTATGGTGCCCAATCACGCAAAGAAAGGAGATTACTATCTGAATCTGTGGTTGTCCCAATTGACAAACAAATTTTAACTATAAAAAAGGATGGAAAGGGAAGCTTTTCTTATGAAACCAAAGTATCAATGTCATTTATCCCAAAAAGGAGAATAAGTTTATGGTGCCCAATCATTAAAAGAATGGAGATTACTACGTGAATCTGTGTTTGTCATAATTGATAAATGAACTTTAACTCTAAAAAATGATGGAAAAAAAAGCTTTTGTTATGAAACCAAAGCATCAACGTCATATATTCCAACAAGAAGAATGAGTTTATGGTGCCAAACCATAAAAAGAAAGGAGATTACTATGTAAATCTGCATTTGTCCCAATTAACAAATGAACTTTAACTCTAAAAAATGATGAAAAGAGAAGGTTTTCTTATGAAACTAAAGCATCGCTGTCATTTATCCTAATAAGGAGAACGAGTTAATGGTGCCCAATCATGAAAAGAAAGGGGATTATTATGTGAATCCGTGTTTGTCCCAATTGACAAATAAACCTTAGCCCTAAAAATTATTGGAAAGAGAAGCTTTTGATATGTAACCAAAGCATCAATGTCATTTATCCTAATATGGGCAATGAGTTTATGGTGCCCAATCACTAAATGAAAAGAGATAATTCTGTGGATCCATGTTTGTCCTAATTGATAAATGAAATTTAACTCTAAAAAAATGATGGAAAGAAAAGCTTTTCTTTTGAAACCAAAGTATCAATGTCATTTATCCAAATGAGGGGAATGAGTTTACGGTGCCCAATCATGGAATGGAAAGAGATTACTATGTGAATTCATGTTTAACCCAATTCACAAATGAACTTTAACTCTAAAAAATAATGGAAACATATTTTTTTTATAAAACCAAAGCATCAATGTCATTTCTCCTAATTTGAGGAATGATTTTCTGGTGCCCAATCAAGAAAAAGAAGAAGATTATTATGTGAATTCATTTTTGTCCCAATTGACAAATGAAATTTAACTCTAAAAAATTGTGGGAAGAGAAGCTTTTCTTTTGAAGCCAGGGCATCAATGTCCTTCATCCCAATCAAGAGAATGGATTTATGGTGCCCAATCATGAAAAGAAAGGAGATTATTATGTGAATCCATATTTATCCTAATTGACAAGTGAACTTTAACTTTAAAAAATTATGGAAATAGAAGCTTTTCTTATGAAACTAAAGCATCAATGTCATTCATCTCAATGCAGGGAATAATATGGCACCCAATCATGAAAGTAAAGGGGTTGTTATGTGAATCCATGTTTTTCCCAATTGATAAAAGAAATTTAACCCTAAAAAATAATAGAAAGAGAAAATTTTCTTTTGAAACCAAAGCATCAATGTCATTTATTCCAATGAGGAGAATAACTTTATGGGGCCCAACCATGAAAAGAAAGGAGATTACTATATGAATCCGTGTTTGTCCCAATCGACAAATGAACTTTAACTCTAAGAAATAACGAAAGGAGAAGCTTTTCTTATGAAACCAAAGCATCAATGTCATTTACCCTAATTCAGAGAATAAGTTTACGGTGCCTAATCATGAAAGGAAAGAGATTACCATGTGAATCCATGTTTGTCCCTACTAACAAAAGAACTTTAACTATAAAAAATGATGGAAGGAAAAGCTTTTCTTATGAAACCAAAGCATTAATGTCATTTATCCTAATGAGGAGAATGAGCTAATGGTGCCCAATCATGAAAAAAATGAGATTACTATGTGAATACGTGTTTTTCCCAATTGATAAACGAACTTTAACTCTGAAAAATGATGGAAAGAAAACCTTTCTTATGAAACCAAAATGTCAATGTCATTCACCCCAATGAGGAGAATGAGTATATGGTGCCTAATCACGAAAAGAAAAGAGATTAGTATGTGAATCCGTGTTTGTCCCAATTGATAAACGAATTTTAACTCTAAAAAATGATGGAAAGAAAAGCTTCTTATGAAACCAAAGCATTAATGTAATTTATCCCAATAAGGAGAATGAGTTTATGGTGCCCAATCATGAAAATAATGGAGATTACTATGTGAATCTGTGTTTGTCCCAATTGACAAATGAACTTTAACTCTAAAAATTGATGGAAAGAGAAGGTTTTGTTATGAAACCAAAGCATTAATGCCATATATCTTAATAAGAAGAATGAGTTTATGGTGCCTAATCATGAAAAGAAAGGAGATTACTATGTGAATCCGTATTTGTCCCAATTAACAAATGAATTTGAACTCTAAAAAATGATGAAAAGAGAAGCTTTTCTTTTGAAACCAAAGCATCAATGTCATATATCCAATAAAGGGAATAAGTTTACGGTGCCCAATCATGGAAAGAAAGGAGATTACTATGTGAATTCATGCTTGACCCAATTGACAATGAACTTTAACTCTAAAAAGTGATGGAAATAGAAGCTTTTCTTAAGAAACCAAAGCATCAA
>JBBYHL010476783.1:0-13066 GCA_038381835.1 Adansonia madagascariensis | reverse complement strand
AACTTACAAATCCAAGTTATCCATTATTTAGATTTCTCAATTTATATATTTAAAGTTTTGATTTGCTAAAAGATTTTAAGAAATCAATTCACCTCCTCTTGATTTCATTCCCCACAAGGTCTGACACAAGGTTTTTACAAACCAAAAAAATTAAGGGAAAGGAATTTAAGCCACCTAAATTGTTCAAGAATTAGGAGGTACTCAAATTGGAAGGAAAGGTAGAAAGGAAAATCAATGACTTGACATTGCTAAACCAACTCACAGGCATAAACAGTGTTGAATTGGTTATGAGCCTAAGAGTCACAAAAACAAGAGTCAAAGAAGGCATTTGTTGGCAGTAGTTTTGGTCCTCAAAGGCATTGTGAGTGGTGAAGAATGGGTAGGATGCTAACGGAATTTTTTCAAGCACACGGCAAGTGGTTGATTTTGGATAGTGGTTCGAAGGAATAGAGGTGGTCAAATCATGGTGCGAGGTAATAAGAGGTTTCTGAAGTGTTTAGGTTAGAAAATGGGCCAATACGAAGTGGTTTGGAAAAAGTTAACTAAAAGCAAGCAAAGGGGACTAGGTGGGGCACTAGAGAGAATCTGGAACTATGGCTGGGTAAAGGATGGCTTTAGGTATGGCATTATATCAAATAAATGGGAGGGACATATTTTAATGGTGGTTTTAACTATTTTGGATAAGGGATTTTAAGCCAAACACAATATACTCATAGAGGAAGGAATAAGGATGGGAAAATCACAAAAAATGAACAAGAATTAAAATAAAAATCTAAAAATTTAAAAAAATTTCAGCTACAATTTCAAAATTTTGGGGACTTCAAAATTGGTTTGATTTTGGTTATGACAAGCTGATTTTTGATGAGATTGATGAAAGGAAAATGATATTAAATGAAAAATGATTAAAAAAATGATTGAAAAGGAAGTTTAATGAGATTTGTTTTGGAAATGGGACAAAGATGTTAAGAGATAGAAAGGGCTCAAAGAAATGGTATTGATTAGGGATATAAATAATTATACACATATTAGGAGATTAGTATTAAGAATGCATCTACGTAGGAAATAATGTATCAACACATTAAGCAAAAAATTTGGGTTTTCTAGATTTTTGAATAAAGTATTGATGCAGATGAACATGTATTGATACATTAGACTTAAAGTCTGAAAAATGTGCTCAAAACTTGTAATTTTTCACTCCAAACCATTTGACTTTAAATCGTTACGCATGAATTTATTCTTAAAGAGGAAAAATCATCAAAATTAAGATTTTTAATGTAAAAGTTTAGATCAAAATATGTTTGCAATTGAATTGAAAAGGACTATGCAATTTTTTTGAATCAAGTAGCTACAAAATTGGACATATTTTTATGCATCATTGATTTTAAAACCATCTTTTGCATAATCAAGGAGAAATAACTCAACAAATGTATTCATTTAGCATACTAATGACGAAAATAACATATTTGACTCAAATGCACATGGAAGTGCATAAAAGACTAAATAAGTCATAAAACTAGGGCTAACCTATCAAGAAAAGTAACCAGTATTCAAACATCAATGAGACAAGTTTATGAGATATATTAATACTTAGCAAACTTGCTCACATCATTAAAATGTAAAATATCAAATATGATCAAAGAGCATTCATTAGGCTAAGTTCACATATAATAATACAAAACTATCTTTATCAAAAGATTTTCTAAAATATCTTCTAATTGATGCAAAGTATCAATGAACTCGAGTGCAATATCACTTTTTTGAACATGATCCCTACTAAAATGGTATTTTATCTTTATGTGCTTAGTTTAAAGCGTTGAATAGAATTTTTGGTGAAACTAATAGCAATAGTATTATCATATTTAATAGGAATGTGACCCATGGTAATTCCAAAATTTTCCATTAGTTGTTTTATCCATAAAATCTGGGCACAACAACTTCCTATGAATATAAATTCCGCTTCGATTGTGGATAATGCAAGACTATTTCATTTCTTAGAAAACCATGATGTGAGCATATTCCCAAGGAATTGACAAGTACCAGAGGTGTTTTTCCTATCTATTTTGCAACCACTAAAATCAACCTTCGAGTAAGCATGCAGAGCAAATAATGATCCTTTTGGGTACCATAAGCCTAGATTATGAGTGTCCCTAAGGTAATGAAATATTCATTTAATGATAACTTAATGGGACTCCCTAGGTGATGATTGATATCTAGCACAAAGGAATGTACTAAATATTATATCAGGTCTACTTAGAGTGAGATAAAGAATGAAATAATTATAGACTGACAAAGTCTATTGCTAACATATTTGCCTCTTTCATCTTTTTCAAGCTTAGCTGCTCTACTCATAAGTGTAGAGCAAAGCTAGGTGCCATCGATCTCAAACCTCTTGAGTAGTTCCTTTGTGTACATAGCTTGATTTATAAATATGTCATCTTCAGTTTGCTTTACTTGTAGTCCTGAAAAGAATGCTAGTTTTCCCATCATGCTTATCTCAAAATTTACCCTACATAATCTTAAACTTGAATTATTAAAATTTTCTCGCCTTTAACTTTCATGTAAAATATAGTATCAACTTTGCCTCTATTAAAACATTTTTCAATCAAGAATTTTGAAAACTTTTCATACCAAGCTCTAAAAGCTTGTTTCAAACCATATAAAACCTTTGAAGGTTTAAGAACATTATTAGAATAATATGGATTTTCAAAGATAAAAGGTTGATCAGTATAAATTTCCTCATTAATAAAACCATTTAAAAATGCATTTTTATAATCCATTTGAAACAACTTGAAATCATTGAAGCATGAAAAGGCTAAAAGCATTCTAATGGCTTCTAATCTAGCTACAGGAGCATAAGTCTCATCATAATCAACTCTTTCTTCTTGACCATGCCCTTTAGCTACTAGTTTAGCCTTGCTTCTAGCAATGGTTCCACTCTCATCAAGTTTGTTTTTAAAGACCCACTTTGTACCTATAATTGGATAATCACTAAGTCCTTACGTTAAATTCTAAACTTTGCTTCCCTCAAATTGATTCAATTTTTCTTGCATGGCATAATCTAATGATATCTCTTGAGGTTCTTAATACTCTTAGGTTTAGTTTGAGAAAAAAAAAAGCAATATAATGGCATGTATTCCTAAGAGAAGATCTAGTTCTTACCCCTTGATTTGGATCACCAAGAATTACACCATCTTTGACATAAGTCAACTCTCTAAGATGGTTTTTCTACCTTTCAACTTGAGTTGGCTCATGAAGCTCATCTTTTTTTCGAGACTCTTGATCTTGCTTCTTGTGTGATGCTTTAATTATGTTTTCTTGATATATTCTTACATCAATATTATCAAGGGATACCTTTCTCAAAGGTGAATTAACTTCATCAAATATAACATGCATAGGCTTTTCAACAAATAAGGTTATCTTGTTAAACACTCTAAACACTTTATAATTCTTTGAAGAATCAAGATAAATACCTTCATCACTTTTTGCATCAGATTTACCAAGATTTCATTTTCTATTATTTAACATAAAATATTTACAACCAAAAGGATAAAAATAGCTAATACTAGGCTTTTTTCTTTTAAAAGGTTCATATAGAGTTTTTTTTTTTAAATTGGCTTAACCATAGCTCTATATCTGATACAACAACAAGTATTTATGGCTTTTGCCTAAAAATATCTTAGTAAATTATTTTTATAAAGAATGGTCCTAGCCATCTCTTCTAAGGTTCAATTTTTTCCTTTCAACAATTCCATTTTGTTGAGGGGCTGTAGTAAAAAGGGTTGATTCGAAATATACCTCTTAATTAACCTAATTATTTAAAGAAATAATTGATTAACAGCTTAAAGGCAAGCTTGGATACAAATCATGGTTAAGGCATAAAAGTTTTAGTAAATAATCATACAAAATCTTAAAAAATCAAGACAGAGAAAAAATATTTTTTTAAGGAAACTTGAAAAAGGGTTAAAATATAAAAATAATTGATAAAATGGGTTAAAATATAACGTTAGAATATGACATTTATCTAAAATTTTTTAGGAAAAGATTACAATTGAAGTTGATATCAAAAAGGAATTCTAGACAGATTTGAATTGATTTTTTTTAAAAAAAAAAATTATGAGCCTCAGAGTGAGCCTTTAAGGACCTATAAATTGTCTCTCAATCCCTAAGACAAAGCGACCCACACCTATCACAAGTTATTCAAGCACCTCAAAAGTGGTGATACGGAGTGCATGAATTATACCTTATTTTAAAAATAGGAGACAGCTCACATGTCATGCTTTCTAAATTTATTCTTAACTCAAACAAACTCCAATTGAGGTTTCATTTGAAAATTGTAAGAATTTTTCCAAAAATCATTTTAAAGGTGCAAGTGATTCAAACAAGGATTGGTAAAAAGATTGCCATGGACTTGTTTGGACTTGGAAAATCACCTGTAATATAACATTAGACGGTAATTCAATTTAATTTGAGGGATAATATTTTAAAATTCTTGAAAAAAATTTAGGGGATCATTAGAGAAGAAAGGAACTTTTATGCCCAAAAACTCCCATTCGTTCTATTGGTTAACAACCAACCACAACTCTCATTTTGTTCTTCACTACTTACACGTAAGGCCAGAAAATTAGACGTCATTTTATTGGTTGCTAATTTTTGGGTCTCTAAATAATGTATGATGAAAAATTCATAACTCCTTCGAAAAGTCTCAAAAAATAACATACAATAGCTAATTGACAAGCTAACTTAACATGATTAAAGGGAAAAATACTTAATAATTTCCAAAATATCTTTTGGTATGTGAAAAAAAATTTTAATCCAACCTACTACTATTACTAGTAGCTAAAACAGAGTAAAAGAATTATGCTTGACTACTCTAATGTAACCACCTTTACGGTGCTCTTTTATGACCTTATTAACATCCATACATGCCATGTTAAAATGCCTAATTTGAGCCTAATCAAAGTTGGCACTCAACTAATGCAATGACCATATATGAACAAATCAAAATTTAGTAAGGCAAACCAAAAACATTTGAATGCTCTCTTTCTTATTGCCTTATTACTCTTCATATGGAATGCATATCCTGAAAACTAAATGAAGCAAGAAAATGCTCATTTTCTGAGGCTGTAACAACCCTAAAATATAGCCAACTATCCATAAAATGCTCTCTAATACTAGATGTAGACACCCATTTTGTTTAGACCATCATCCAAGGCATCAAAAACTAACATTTTTTTCCAGGACCATTGTATTGATACAAGGCTTGGCAATAGCTAAAATTATGATTTTGCCCAAATGCATTGATACATAAGTGGATTTATCGATACAAGCCTTAATGTATCGATACATCTAGGCAAAATTTGTTTTATGTATCAATACATACAGGCAAAATGGCCTAGTTCATGACATTTTCATTTGTTTAAACAATTACATCAAAACTCGAATTAAACCATATTTTCAACACCAAAAATCATCCAAATTCATATTAGGCCTCAACATTGGACTTTTAATTGGATCAATTAAATTTTTAAGGCCCAAATAACCATGACAAAGGATATTTTCATGACTTAATGCAATTTGTTGAGGGCACTTTGGTACCTTCTCATGCCTCAGCTACATAAAATGGCCTTGATCCATTGCTTTTATTGAGCAAGCCAATAGAATTAAGAGATAGCTGAGCATAGTACCTTGTCCATATTTGATGTACATGCACCAAAGCCCAAAATACCTTTGTTTTTTGTATTTTATCTTCACTATTCACATAGCTATATAGGCCAACTTTGGCTCAGCTAAGAAAACATTTACACACATTCTCTTCTCATATTTTCTCTATAATACCTGCAACCCAAAAAACTTAAAACATTCTCATTTTCACAGCTCTCCATACATTCCAAAAACACCTTCATACACCATTTTAAGTCATTTTTGCTTGTTTTTCTTCTTGCTAACTCATAGTAAGTAAGAAAAAGCTTTAAAAGCAACATCATTACTTGGAAAAAGCTCATCTTTTTGGAAGAAAGCTTCCAAAACTCTTGTTGGTATATTCTCTCAACTTGTTTCTTTATTTTTGTTGTTATTTTTATGTTCTACATCATGCTAGTGACCACTTATGCTCTCATAAGCATATTTTGGCATGTTCATGCATATTTCTTGCCTAATATGCTGTCATGAAATTTTCAGCATATGTCCATGTCATGAAAACATTTTCTTCTATGCTCATATCATGTTTCATGTCTCCATAAACATATTCTAGCATGTTCATGCATCACCTATGTTTTTCTTGCATCTTTGACATGTTTTTCTAATAAAAAAGATGTCTCGATGATGTTCTAACATGCTTTTATCATTTAGTGCCATGTTTGAATGTTTTACTTGACGAAAGGTGTTTGCTTGATGTCTTATTCTTGGTGCAAAATCTATTTTTTAAAACCTCCCCAAGTTAAGTCCATGTTAACTTCAATAAATGAAAACTAGTATGGACTTAATGTTTTTTATCAATTGGTCTTCTAATCTTAGGGAAAAATCAAACTCTTCATGTATGGATTCAATTAAATGAGGCTAAATATTTTGATTTTTAAAACAAAAATTGTGCCTTTTAAATTTCTCTCAAATTGCTTATGCCTTATTCTTAAGTCAAGGGTCTATTGCTTATGACGAGGTTAATGGGCCATTTCATCATCCCAAACTACTCTAAGATTGTTTAAATGAGTTTATAAAGCCATTATCACTTATGCTCTTTTGTCATGGACATTTCACATGTTTGAAATCTGAGTTCAACTCTAGGAAACTTGAAAACCTAAAATACCCTTATTTAGCATTGGTAACACTGTGACCCCAACTTGAAAAATCATTTTTGAACCCCTAGCAATTTTTTTTAATATTGGTATTTTCCCTAAAATGGATTGAATTGCATTCCGAGCGATGCCTTGTTTTCCAATTTAGATCATTTTGAATGATAGAGTTACAACTTTTAAATCCAACACTATCTGGAACTTTTAGAATTGGCGATTTGCATTTTATTTGGGCCATATCAGCCCATCACATGGTATTTTTGTATTTTTAAAATATTTTTTCTAAAAAGTTTATGAAATTCCCTTTCTAGAAAGGTGTTATTTATGATTTAACGAATTTGAATGAGTTAGGTATGATTTTTTAAAGTCCACCACACCCTTTTCTCGTGCTTGTGCCATTAGCATTGAATTAGACCCAACTTCAAAAATTATTTCCTCCTAAAAAATGATTTTTTGAGATTTTTAAATTATTTTTATATTAATTTCATCTAATTAGCTTTCCAAAGGTACCTTGCCCAACCCTTAAAACCTTTAAACCAGTCTAAAAAAATTAAAAACAGGGATAACGCGATGTAGTCTCATGTTACAACATTTATTAAAATTAATTGATTTCCCAAAATTCCAATCTACAGCATTTGAACCCCTTTAAATGAGCCCAATCCAACCTATTGAATCAAAAAATGTGTGCCAACCACCTTATGCTCGTATCAGGGCACAAGCACTTTCCAAACTTTTCCATTCACATTTTATCGATCCCCATTTTTAAATCAAAAATAGTTGATTTTATTAGAAATTGTCAAATAAGCCATTCTATCAAGAACTTATCGAACCTTTGTCAATTTGTCTTTTAATCATGTCTCTCCAAAAATTACAAAAATTTTCATCTATAGGGATACCCGAACCCTGTTGTTGAAGGGATACTCCAGCCTTATTTTTTAAAATTTCACTCAAAATCAATTTTTCTTCTTTGTTAAAGTTTTTCAAATTTTTCAAAATCCAAACCTGTTTTTCATGCGTCAATTAATCTATGAATCCAAACACATTTCAAAGATTACCGATTTATTATTTCTAGATAACTAATGATAATTATAAGATACATTTGACTAATTTTTTTCATTTTCTTTTTCCATGTGATTTATTTTATGTAATATTATATTATTCTGCCTATGCTGCTAAAACATTTCTCTTTGTGGTGCCATTTTGTATTCATATTTCCAAATTGATTTCCAAAATCACAAAGTAATGTTTCGTGTCGGTATCTCTCGAATGCTTAGCATAAAATATCCAATTTTTAAAATTAAGTCCAAGGATCATTTTTAATCAAAAATCTCTATGTTTCCCACCTTTTTAGGGTGTATATAAGATTCAAATTTTTCGTAAAAAATCAGATTTATCACTTTACACAAATTCATGCATAAAAGAAAATTATATAAAAATAATGACAGGTCAAAACTAAAAAATTTGAAACTAATATAAGATATAGCTATAAGGTACTGATTTCGGGTGTCGTGGGAATGTCAATACTTACCTGTCTGTAGCCAACTCCTAAATCCAAACAATGAATCTCTGAATCATGTAGACCTTAGAATCAATTTTTTGAGTTTCATAACTTAAAACAATGATTTAAATAGGAGTCTGATCATGCCTAGCCCAAGTGATCGATGGCGACTATAAGTGTTAGCTACTTTATAGTGGCTATCCCAGACTGGTTAGACAAATGATTCATCCAACGGTCCCCTTCTCCTGTTACAAAGGAAAAGTCCTAATTGAGAAGACACTTCTTTGTCAAGAACTTTATCATTTCCATCATATATTTTAAGTCACGTGTGATTCCCTCTCAAACAGGATTTTTTAGGGGCAGTTGTGACACTAGAGATACAAGGCTCATGAATAAGACTCAAAAGTTTATTAACTTAAAAACCAATTTAAAAGGACTTTCAAACCTATCTATTATGGCCTATTTCAGCCATATGAACCCAAGCACAATCAAGTTTGGTGTACCCTAACTTTTATAGCACAAAATAGTAGTAAAGCATAGGCTAAAGTTAGTTTATTGTTTAAACCAACAATGACCTATCTTGGGGGTTTTAGAAAACAAATTTTTAATCTAACAATCAAGCATATTAATAAACATGTAGTAAGCTAAAACATAAAAGAATAATAAATAAGCACAAGATCATCACATGACATTTTAAAGCAACCAAGTATCATGCTTCAACAAAACATGTAGTAAGCTTATTTAAGCATCATCTAACCATCACATAGAACCATGAAAAAAAGCCTAACCTAAAATCATACTTAGTCTAAACATATTTATCTTACGTCATAAATATCAAAACTCATCATTTCACGCTAAAAATCCAAACATAAATCAATAAAATATAAGGAAAAGCATAAAATCATCACATTTTCATCAAGATTTCACCTATATGAATATATGATGAATAAAAACTAGATGTATGGACATGGCAAGATAGAAGTATAAATGCATGAAAAAAACATTTTTTTTATTATTTGAAATCCATGCTTGATGACATTGCCTAATATGAGAACTACATCAAAAATATAAAAAACAAATAAGAAAAAAAGGAAATGATACCACCCAAGTTTTTTTTCCTACTTTTTCCTTACTCTTTTTGTTTTTGTGCTGTAATTTTTTCTTGTTTTTTGGTCGTTCCATGTGTCATGAAAGGGAAAGGATAATGGCCCTTAGAATAAAAGTGGAAAAAGCCTTAGAAAAGGGTGGCCAACCAAGCCTTAAAGGGGCTTAGGACATTTGTGATTTATACCAACTTGGTACATGTACCACTAATGTGTTTAAGGTATCAATACTATAATGCATCCTAAAGGTACATCCATGAAATATGGATTATTGGTATCGATATCTATCCCTATTTTTAAAATTTTGACAATTGGAGGTCCAAGTATTGATAAATAAGGGTAAGGTATCGATACTTATGGCATACTTTGCATGAAACACTTCATTTTGGATCTCCAATCAACTTGACTTGTCCAACCCAGTCCTTGGACATCCTTGTTGACTCTGAGGCATGGACAAATGACATTTATTTATCAACTTGAATGACCTAGACAAAATTAAATATCTACAAATCTCAAAATTGTAACATATTTACAAATCCTTTGCAAGGCCAATGTGTTTCAAAGGCTTTATCTTCATAAGTCATAAATAATAATTATTAAAGAGATTATGGAGAAAGAATACATCATTAAATTAATTAAATAATAATATATTTTGCATAAAATTACTAAAACCTAGCATGTTACAAGCAAATCTGATTGGTTTGTAGGACTTACACTTACAAAGTAATCCCACTTTGATGATAATCAACCATAGCAATTTATGGCAATTCTTACACTAGAATCAATCTCTTGCCTAAAATTATGACATGGCAAAAAAGAAAGTGCTATAATAGACAACACCCTACTGATCATGAATTAAATTTAATAGAATTACCAAACATATGTTGCACTAATATAATCCAAATAAAAGCATATAACTCAACAACTAGGTATTTTAAATCATGTAATAGAAGCTGATAATACAAAATTTTATTGCAGTGAATAGAGAAAGTATACATTAGGATTTTTTTTTTCATACATTTTTCATATGTTTGTCACACAGGTTTCCTTTAAAAACCAATTTTGCTTGTATCACAGACAAAAGAGCCAAAAGTTATCAAGTTTTAATGGGTTTTTCTTTAGTGAAGAAATTCCTAACATGACCATGTGAAGCCGAATTAGTTTTGGAAAACACAACGGATAACCACATGTAATTAAATGGTTTTTAAATTATCTTTCATATATGTGCTTAAGAATGAACTAGTTAAAAGATATTTGAACATGATTTATGGGAAAATTAATAGATTCACTAATTGAGTTTGGAACTCTAGTTAAAACTTTAAGTTCAAATTTCTCTCTCTATGATGCGTGATTTAATATATTCAAGTATCAAAAAATTTAAACAATCAAGCTCTATAAAAGCCCTAAGAAATTGAGTTCTGATTAGTTGAGATTCATCTAATTGAAAAATCAAAAATATATTGAAAAATCAAAAATATATACACGAAAATTCAAACTCAGATTATACAATCATGTCTTATTAAATATCATCGAGGCATACATTATATAATCAATACTTGTTGCCAAATTTAAGTACAAATAGCAAGATGATCACATAAAATTAGAATACTGACAAGGCTTACTTGTTGAAGACATGATGATTGATGCTAGGGAAGTGCCACATTGATCCAATGATATGTGAATCTTGCAAAAGACTAGGGCTTTCTTTGCAGTTTACACTCCCTAATCACAACTCTTAAAGAGGCAAGCTATGGAGTAACTGTTGTGTCATATGTGAATGCAAAATGGATCTAGCCAAATAACTTAACCTTAATGCCCTGCCATCATGGTTCTATGGGCTAAGGTTTATACTAATCAATGTTAAAGATGTTCAAGCCCATAATCAATGGATCACCTATATTAATATGTGAGATTAAATGCATCCCAATATGGATTATATATTAGCACTTTTTTGCAAAAATAAAACAACGATTGATTGTAACCCATGCTTATAACAATGTATTATGACTAAATAGCTTTCAAAAGTTAATCAACTAACCAAAAATGATGTAAAGATTATTAATAGAATATGAATTTGGTTAAAACCTCAAAAGTAATAAAGTAATAGAGAAAATATATTTACTAAAATATATAAAGAAATTCATAAATCTCTTTACCTTGAAATAAGTTGTATTATTTTTCATAAGGAGAATATATACAGTAAATAATCTAATAAGTATAATTAATGTTTCACAAATTTAAGTGGAGCATTATTTATAAAAGTGATGATATAACGTAGTATAATACTTCTTGGATTTAAACTTTTAAGAATGATAAATATTGTATATTCCTTAGATAAGATGTCAATAAGTAGTATAAAACTTGTTAGATTGAAACTTCTAGATTTAATACCAATACATAAATTTAATTATTATTTTACTTTATAGTGAGAATATATATTTTTTTTTCATATATACCTAGTCTTAATTTTATAATAAAAATAGAAAATAGAAATTTGAAACTAAACCAAAGTTGATTAGTATGGTATGTATCTATAATCTATAATATATATCTATATATAATATATAATTTCAGCTCCCTATTAGAATAAATAGGGGTAAATTTGATATTTGATTTGTATTTTAAGTATTTTAAATTAAACTGATTTAGAGATTTTGTATTCTTAATTACTTAAAATTATTAGAATAAATAGGGATAAAAATTGATATGATTTGTATTTTAAATATTTTAAATTAAATTGATTTAGAGATATTATATTCTTAATTACTCAATATTAAATATAGGTATTGCTAATGCTATTTACTCTCCTATTTATTATATTCTTAATGTTATTATATTCTATCCCTATTAATGATAGTCATCCAATACCCTTTTGATTTGCAAATAATTTACTTTGTTTAGGTCAGGCAAGTAAAGTAGACAAATACTATTTACCTATCACCTTCCTAATTACTGAATATTAAGTATGGCATTTAATCTATAACAAATACCAATTAAAATTTTAGTTTTTCTATTTAATCGTTGAAAGTCTAACTCTTTTCATTTTTCAATTCAATTTTAAATGATTTCGGTTTTTTTTTTAATTTATTGTCAATTTCAGTTCTTATTGTTTTTGTATAAATACCCTTTCTCTTGAGTTTTATGTATATCAATTTCTAATTTTCATTCACGTTTCTATCTCTAAGGTTAGTATAGTTACTTAATTTTTTTTAATGGCTTTTTATTTGGTTGATCATTGTGTGATTACGAGCAATTAGCCAAAAAGGCTTAATTGCAATTATTTATTGGTGGATTGACAGAAGTATGGGAAAAAGTAGAGGCAGAGGATTATGAGCAATTAGCCAAGGAATTTAACAAAGCTTCCGCAATGAAAATCATACCCCCTATTTTTTTTTCCACTTTTTAGCTCAAACTTTCTTTAGTTTTCAAGTATTAATAATAACAATGCTAATAACTTATGAACACGTAGCACAATTGGCTTTTGTATATGAACTTTATAAAATTTGAGATAATTATATTTTTAAAAAATTAATCCATATTTGTTTGAACTTTAAGTAGTATTTTTCCGTTTTCCATAATACGTTAATAGTTTTTTTCCCCTTTTTTCATAATTGAATGCTTTAATAAAAAATTTTAATCCATATTTCTTTGGACTTTGAGAAGTATTTTCTTCCATT
>JBBYHL010476752.1:0-13068 GCA_038381835.1 Adansonia madagascariensis | reverse complement strand
CCATGATTGGGCACCATAATCTCAATCTCCTCGTTGAGGTAAATGACATTGATGCTTTGGTTTCATAAGAAAAGCTTTTCTTTCCACTGTTTTTTAGAGTTAAAGTTCATTTATTAATTGAGACAAACATGGATTCATATAGTAATCTCCTTTCTTTTCATGATTGGGCACCATTAACTCATTCTCCTCACTAGGATAAATGACATTGATGCTTTGGTTACATAACAAAAGCTTATCGTTCCAACATTTTTGACTGCTAAAGTTAATTTGTCACTTTAGATAAACATAGATTCACATCATAATCTCCTTTCTTTTTGTGATTGGGTTCCATAAACTCATTTTACTTATTGGGATGAATGGCATTGATGATTTGGTTTCATAAGAAAGGCTTCTCTTTCCATTATTTTCTAAAGTTAAAGTTCATTTGTCAAATGTGATAAACACGGATTCAAATAGTAATCTCCTTTTATTTCATGATTAGGCACCATTAACTCATTCTCCTCATTTGGATAAATGGCATTGATGCCTTGGTTTCACAAGAAAAGCTTTTATTTCCATCATTTTTTAGAGTTAAAGTTCATTTCTCAATTGGGACAAACACAGATTCACATAGTAATCTCCTTTCTTCTCATGATTCGACACCATAAACTTATTCTCATCATTAGGATAAATGACATTGATGCCTTGGTTTTGTAAGTCTCTTTCCATTATTTTTTAATGTAAATGGTCATTTCTCAATTGGGACAAACATGGCTACAAACAGTAATCTCCTTTATTTTCATGATTGGGCACCATAATCTCATTCTCCTCTTTGGGATGAGTGACATTGATGCTTTGGTTTCATATGAAAAGCTTTTCTTTCCATCATTTTTTAAAGTTAAAGTTCATTTGTCAATTAGGACAGACATGGATTCATAAAGTAATCACCTTTCTTTTCATGATTGAGCACTAAAAACTTATTCTTCTTGTTGGGATAAATGACAAAGATGCTTCTGTTTGGTAAGAAAAGCTTATCTTTCTATCATTTTTTAGAGTTAAAGTTCATTTGTCAATTGGGACAAACACTGATTCACTTAATAATCTCTTTTCTTTTTTAGGATTGGGCACCATAAACTCATTCTCCTCACTGGGATGAATGACATTGATGCTTTGGTTTCATAAGAAAAGCCTTTTTTTCATTATTTTTTGGAGTTAAGTTTCATTTGTCAATTAGGACAAACACAGATTCATATAGTAATCTCTTTTCTTTTCATGATTGGGCTTCATTAACTCACTCTCCTCATTGGGATAAATGGCATTGGTGCTTTGGTTTCATAAGAAAAGCTTCTATTTTTATCATTTTTTAGAGTTAAAGTTCATTTATTAATTGGGGCAAACGCGGATTCATATAGTAATTTTCTTCTTTTTTGTGATTGGGCACCATAAACTCAATCTCCTCATTGGGGTAAATGACATTTATGCTTTGGTTTCATAAGAAAAGCTTCTCTTTCCATCATTTTTTAGAGTTAAAGTTCAGTTGTTAATTGGAACAACCACGGATTCACATTATAATCCCCTTTCTTTTCGTGAGTGGGCACCATTAACTCATTCTCCTCACTAGGATAAATGACATTGATGCTTTGGTTACATAACAAAAGCTTCTCGTTCCAACATTTTTTAGTGCTAAAGATTTATTTGTCACTTGGACAAACACGGATTTACATCGTAATCTCCATTCTTTTTGTGATAGGGAGCCATAAACTCATTCTCCTTGTTGGGATGAATGGCATTGATGATTTTGTTTCATAAGAAAAGCTTCTCTGTCCATCATTTTTTAGAGTTAAAGTCCATTTGTCAAATGGGTCAAATACGGATTCACATAGAACCTTCTTTCTTTTCATGATTGGGCACTATAAACTCATTCTCCTCACTAGGATGAATGACATTGATGCTTTGGTTTAGTAAGAAAAACTTTGTTTTCCATCATTTTTTGGAGTTAAAGTTCATTTGTCAGTTGGACAAACATAGATTCACATAGTAATCACTTTTCTTTTCATGATTAGGTACCATTAAGTCAATCTCCTCATTGGAATAAATGGCATTGATGCTTTGGTTTCATAAGAAAAGCTTCTCTTCCCATCATTTTTTAGAGTTAAAGTTCATTTGTCAATTAGGACAAACACGGATTCACATGGTAATCTCCTTTTTTTTCATGATTGGGCATCGTAAACTCATTCTCTTTATTAGGATAAATGACATTGATGCTTTGGTTTCATAAGAAAAGCTTCTCTTTCCATCATTTTTTAATGGTAAAGCTCATTTGTTAATTTGGACAAACACAGATTCACATCGTAATCTCTTTTCTTTTCATGATTGGGCGCGATAAACTTATTCCCCGTGTTGGGATTAAAGGCTTTGATGCTTTCATTTCATAAGAAATGCTTATTTTTCCATCATTTTTTTGAGTTAAAGTTCATTTGTCAATTGGGACAAACTTGGATTCACATAGTAATCTCCTTTATTTTCATGATTGGGCATAATAAACTCATTCTCCTCACTGGGATGAATGACATTGATGCTTTGGTTTCATAAGAAAAGCATTTTTTTCCTTTTTTTTTAGAGTTAAAGTTCATTTGTCAATTGGGACAAACACGGATTCACATAGTAATGTCCTTTCTTTTCATGATTGGGTACCATAATCTCATTCTCCTCATTGGGATGAATGACATTGATGTTTTGGTTTCGTAAGAAAAGCTTTTCTTTCTGCCATTTTTTAGAGTTAAGTTCATTTGTTAATTGGGATAAACATAGATTGGGCACCTTTAATTTATTCTCCTAATTCGGATAAATGTCATTGGTGCTTTGGTTTCATAACAAAATCTTCTATTTTGATCGTTTTTTTAGAGTTAAAGTTCATTTGTTAATTAGGACAAATACAGATTCACATAGTAATCTCTTTTCTTTTCATGATTAATCTCCATTAACTCATTCTCCTCCCTGGGATAAATCGCATTGATGTTTTGGTTTCATAGGAAAAGCTTCTATTTCTATCATTTTTTTAAGTTAAAGTTCATCTGTTAATTGGGGCAAATGCAGATTCACATAGTAATTTTCTTCCTTTTTATGATTGGGCACCATAAACTCAATCTCCTCGTTGGGGTAAATAATATTGATGCTTTGGTTTCATAAGAAAAGCTTCTTTTTCCATCATTTTTTAGAGTTAAAGTTCATTTGTTAATTGGAACAAACACGGATTCATGTAGTAATCTCCCTTTTTTTCATGATTGGGCACCATTAACTCATTCTCCTTACTGGGATAAATAACATTGATGTTTTGGTCACAAAACAAAAGCTTCTCGTTCCAACATTTTTTTATGCTAAAATTTATTTGTCACTTTGGACAAACACAGATTTACATCATAATCTCCCATCTTTTCATAATTGGGCACCATAAACTCATTCTCCTCGTTGGGATGAATGGCATTGATGATTTGGTTTCATAAGAAAAGCTTCTTTTTCCATAATTTTTTAGAGTTAAAGTCCATTTGTCAAATGGGACGAACACAGATTCACATAGTAATCTACTTTCTTTTCATGATTGGGCACCATAAACTCATTCTCCCCACTAGGGTGAATGACATTGATGCTTTGGTTTAGTAAGAAAAACTTCATTTTCCATCATTTTTTGGAGTTAAAATTCTTTTGTCAGTTGGGACAAACATAGATTCCTATAGTAATCTCTTTTCTTTTCATGATTAGGCACCATTAACTCAATCTTCTCATTGGGATAAATGGCATTGATGCTTTGGTTTCATAAGAAAAGCTTATCGTTCCATCATTTTTTAGAGTTAAAGTTCATTTGTCAATTGGGACAAACACAAATTCACATAGTAATCTCCTTTCTTTTCATGTTGAGCACCATAAACTCGTTCTCCTCGTTGGGATAAATGATATTGATACTTTGGTTTCATAAGAAAAGCTTCTCTTTCCATCATTTTTTAGTGTTAAAGTTCATTTGTCAATTTGGAAAAACACAGATTCACATCGTAATGTCCTTTTTTTTGTGATTAGGCGTAATAAACTTCTTCACCGCATTAGGATAAATGACATTGATGCTTTCGTTTCATAGGAAATCCTTCTCTTTCCATCATTTTTTTAGTTAAAGTTCATTTGTCAATTGGGACAAACACAGATTCACATAGTAATCTCCTTTCTTTTTATGATTAGGCACAATAAACTCATTCTCCTTACTAGGATGAATGATATTGATGCTAAGAAAAGCATCTTTTTTTTCCATCTTTTTTAGAGTTGAAGTTCATTTATTCTCCTCATTGGAGCAAATGTCATTGATGTTTTGGTTTCATAACAAAATCTTGTATTTTTATAATTTTTTAGGGTTAAAGTTCATTTGTTAATTGGGATAAACACAGATTCATATAGTAATTTCCTTCAATTTCATGATTGGCAATTTTCTCATTGGGGTAAAAGACATAAGTGCTTTGGTTTCATAAGAAAAGCTTCCCTTTCCATCATTTTTTAGAGTTAAAGTTCATTTGCTAATTAGGACAAACATGGATTCACATAGTAATCTCCTTTCTTTTCATGATTGGGCACCATTAACTTATTCTCCTCACTAGGATAAATGACAAAAGTTTCTTTTTCCAACATTTTTTAAAGTTAAAGTTCTTTTCTTAATTGGGATAAACATGGATTCACATAGTAACACCATTAACTCATTCTCCTCCTTGGGATAAATGGCATTAATGCTTTTGTTTCATAAGAAAAGCTTCTTTTTTCATTATTTTTTAGAGTTAAAGTTCATTTTTTAATTGGAACAAACTTGGATTCATGTAGTAATCTCCCTTTTTTTCATGATTAGGCACCATTAACTCATTCTCCTGACTAGGATAAATGACATTGATGCTTTGGTTACAAAATAAAAACTTCTCGTTCTAACATTTTTTAATGCTAAAGTTCATTTGTCACTTTGGACAAACACGGATTCACATTGTAATCTCCTCTCTTTTTGTGATTAGGCACCATAAACTCATTCTCCCCGTTAGGATGAATGGCATTGATGATTTGGTTTCATAAGAAAAGCTTCTCTTTCCATCATTTTTTAGAGTTAAAGTTTATTTGTCAAATGGTACGAACACGGATTCACATAGTAATCTTTTTTCTTTTCATGATTGGGCGCCATAAACTCATTATCCTTATTGGGATGAATGACATTGATGCTTTGGTTTAGTAAGAAAAACTTCGTTTTCCATATTTTTTGCAGTTAAAGTTCATTTATCAGTTGGGATAAATACGGATTCACATAGTAATCTTTTTTCTTTTCATGATTAGGCACTATTAACTCAATCTCCTCGTTGGGATAAATGGCATTGATGCTTTGGTTTCATAAGAAAAGCTTCTCTTTCCATCATTTTTTAGTGTTAAAGTTCATTTGTCAATTGGGACAATCACGGAGTCACATCATAATCTCCTTTCTTTTCGTGATTGGGTGCAATAAACTTATTCCCCGTGTTGTTATAAATGACATTGATGCTTTCATTTCATAAGCAATGCTTCTTTTTCCATCATTTTTTTGAGTTAAAGTTCGTTTTTCAATTGGGACAAACACGGATTCGTATAGTAACCTCTTTTCCTTTTATGATTGGGCACAATAAACTCATTCTCCTCACTAGGATGAATGAAATTGATGCTTTGGTTTCATAAGAAAAATGTCTTTTTCAATCTTTTTTAGAGTTAAAGTTCATTTATCAGTTGGGACAAACACAGATTCATATAGCAATCTCTTTTCTTTTCAAGATTGGGCACTTTTAATTTATTCTCCTCGTTGGGATAAATGTCATTGATGCTTTGGTTTCATAATAAAATCTTCTATTTTTATCGTTTTTAGAGTTAAAGTTCATTTGTTAATTGGGACAAACACAGATTCACATAGAAATTTCCTTCCTTTTCATGATTGGGCATCATAAACTCAATTTCCTCATTGGGGTAAATGACATGAGTGCTTCAGTTTCATAAGAAAAGCTTCACTTTCCATCATTTTTTGGAGTTAAAGTTCATTTGTTAATTAGGACAAACATGGATTCACGTAGTAATCTCCTTTCTTTTTACGATTGCACACCATGAACTCATTCTCCTCAGTAGGATAAATGACATTGATACTTTGGTTACATAACAAAAGTTTCTCTTTCCAACATTTTTAGAGTTAAAGTTCTTTTCTTAATTAGGATAAACACGGATTCACATAGTAATCTCTTTTCCTTTCATAATTGGGCACCATTAACCCATTCTCCTCCTTGGGATAAATGGCATTAATGCTTTGGTTTCATAAGAAAAGCTTCTTTTTCCATCATTTTTTAGAGTTAAAATTCATTTGTCATTTAGGACAAACACAAATTCACATAGTAATCTCCTTTCTTTTCATCATTGGGCAACATAAACTCATTCTGCTCATTGGGATAAATGACATGGGTACTTTGGTTTTATAAGAAAAGCTTCTCTTTTCATCATTTTTTTGAGTTAACGTTCATTTGTTAATTCGAACAAACACGGATTCACATAGTAATCTCCTTTCTTTCATTATTTCGCACTATTAACTCATTCTCCTTATTGGGATAAATGACATTGATGCTTTGGTTACAAAACGAAAGCTTCTCTTTCCAACATTTCTTAGAGTTAAAGTTCATTTGTTGATTGAGTCAAACACGGATTCACATGGTAATCTCAATTTTTTCATGGTTGGGCACCATAAACTCATTCTCCTCATTAGGATGAATGACATTGATGCTTTGGTTTCATATGAAAAGCTACTTTTTCCAACATTTTTTAGCGTTAAAGTTCATTTGTCAATTAGGACAAGCGCGGATTCTTATAGTAATCTCCTTCCTTTTCATGATTGGGCACCATTAACTCATTCTCTTTCTTAGGATAAATGACATTGATGCTTTGGTTTCATAAGAAAAGCTTCTATTCCTATCATTTTTTAGAGTTAAAGTTTATTTATTAATTAGGACAAACACGGATTCACATAGTAATTTCTTTCTTTTTCATGATTGGGCACCATAAACTCAATCTCCTCATTGGGGTAAATAACATTGATGCTTTGGCTTTATAAGAAAAGTTTCTCTTTCCATCATTTTTTAGAGTTAAAGCTCATTTTTTAATTGGGACAAACACGGATTTAAGTAGTAATCTCCCTTCTTTTCATGATTAGGCACCATTAACTAATTCTCCTGACTAGGATAAATGACATTGATGCTTTGGTTACATAACAAAAACTTCTCGTTCTAACATTTTTTAATGCTAAAGTTCATTTATCACTTTGGACAAACACGGATTCACATCTTAATCTCCTCTCTTTTTATGATTGGGCACCATAAACTCATTCTCCTCGTTGGGATAAATGGCATTGATGATTTGGTTTCATAAGAAAAGCTTCTCTTACCATCATTTTTTAGAGTTAAAGTCCATTTGTCAAATGGTACAAACACGAATTCACATAGTAATCTCCTTTCTTTTCATGATTGGGCACCATAAACTCATTATCCTTATTGGGATGAATGACATTGATGCTTTGGTTTAGTAAGAAAAACTTCGTTTTCCATATTTTTTGGAGTTAAAGTTTATTTGTCAGTTGGGACAAATACAGATTCACATAGTAATCTCTTTTCTTTACATGATTAGGCACCATTAACTCAATCTCCTCATTAGGATAAATGGCATTGATGCTCTGGTTTCGTAAGAAAAGCTTCTCTTTTCATCATTTTTTAGTGTTAAAGTTCATTTGTCAATTGGGACAAACATAGATTCACATCGTAATCTCCTTTCTTTTCATGATTGGGTGCGATAAACTTATTCCCCGTGTTGCAATAATGACATTGATGCTTTCATTTCATAAGCAATGCTTCTTTTTCCATCATTTTTTTAGTTAAAGTTCATTTGTCAATTGGGACAAACACGGATTCGTACAGTAATCTCCTTTCCTTTTATGATTGGGCATAATAAACTCATTCTCCTTACTGGGATGAATGAAATTGATGCTTTGGTTTCATAAGAAAAGTGTCTTTTTCAATCTTTTTTAGAGTTAAAGTTCATTTATCGATTGGGACAAACACGGATTCATATGGCAATCTCTTTTCTTTTCACGATTGGGCACTTTTAATTTATTCTTCTCATTGGGATAAATGTCATTGATGCTTTGGTTTCATAACAAGATCTTCTATTTTTATCATTTTTTAGAGTTAAATTTTATTTGTTAATTGGGACAAACACAGATTCACATAGTAATTTTCTTCCTTTTCATGATTGGGCACCATAAACTCAATTTCCTTATTGGGGTAAATGACATGAGTGCTTTAGTTTCATAAGAAAAACTTCACTTTCCATCATTTTTTGGAGTTAAAGTTCATTTGTTAATTGGGACAAACACGGATTCATATAGTAATCTATTTTTCTTTCATGATTGCACACCATGAACTTATTCTCCTCAGTAGGATAAATGACATTGATACTTTGGTAACATAACAAAAGTTTCTCTTTCCAACATTTTTTAGAGTTAAAGTTCTTTTCTTAATTGGGACAAACACGGATTCACATAGTAATCTCTTTTCCTTTCATAATTGGGCACCATTAACCCATTCTCCTCCTTGGGATAAATGGCATTAATGCTTTGGTTTCATAAGAAAAGCTTCTTTTTCCATCATTTTTTAGAGTTAAAATTCATTTGTCATTTAGGACAAACACAAATTCACATAGTAATCTCCTTTCTTTTCATCATTGGGCAACATAAACTCATTCTGCTCGTTGGGATAAATGACATGGGTACTTTGGTTTTATAAGAAAAGCTTCTATTTTCATCATTTTTTTGAGTTAACGTTCATTTGTTAATTCGAACAAATACGGATTCACATAGTAATCTCTTTTCTTTTCATTATTTGCACCATTAACTCATTCTCCTCACTGGGATAAATGACATTGATGATTTGGTTACATAACGAAAGCTTCTCTTTCCAACATTTCTTAAAGTTGAAGTTCATTTGTTGATTGGGTTAAACACAGATTTACATGGTAATCTCCATTTTTTCATGGTTGGGCACCATAAACTTATTCTCCTTATTGGGATGAATGACATTGATGCTTTGGTTTCATATGAAAAGCTACTTTTTCCAACATTTTTTACAGTTCATTTGTCAATTGGGACAAGCGCGGATTCTTATAGTAATCTCTTTCCTTTTCATGATTGGGCATCATTAACTCCTTCTTTTTCTTGGGATAAATGACATTGATGCTTTGGTTTCATAAGAAAAGTTTCTATTCCTATCATTTTTTAGAGTTAAAGTTCATTTGTTAATTGGGATAAACACAGATTCACATAGTAATTTCCTTCTTTTTCATGATTGGGCACCATAAACTCAATGTCCTCATTGGGGTAAATAACATTGATACTTTGGCTTTATAAGAAAAGCTTCTCTTTCCATCATTTTTTAGAGTTAAAGCTCATTTTTTAATTGGGACAAACACGGATTCATGTAGCAATCTCCTTTCTTTTCATGATTAGGCACCATTGACTCATTCTCCTTACTAGAATAAATGATGTTGATGCTTTGGTTACATAACAGAAGCTTCCCTTTCCAACATTTTCTAGTGTTAAAGTTCATTTGTCAATTTGGATAAACACGGATTCACATCATAATCTCCTTTCTTTTCATGATTGGGTACTGTAGATACCTTATTTTGTCTGGGCTAATTTTTATCAATCTAGAGCATGGACATGAGAGGGGGCATAACGAAAGCCCCTGCACTTTTCCTATCCTTTTCATGTAATGTCGAGTAATGAAAACCTACCCGCCCTCGCCCAAAGGCACCTTAGGTGTCCTATGTAAGGGGCATCTTTATCAAACATTATCAATGAAATGACTTTTGCATATATCATTCCATATTTTATGTCTCCATCACTTATCAATCTCTTTGTCTCAATTACTCATTTGCCTCCATTCTTATCTGAATCCTTGGATTGTGTGTATGTTTTCTACAATACCTATTGCTTCACCCTTTCAAGTGTCCTGACAATAATGGCATAGATGTGTCTGATGGGTCTTTAAAGATTGATTTTGAATAGTCAATTTGCACTAGTGAGGTTGATTCTAAAAAAGGTTTCGAAGAAAGCTTCATACCACCAGACCTTTTACAGTTCAAGATCCAGCATCATAATTCTATCCTTATGACCTAAAGATGAGTGCGGCAATTGAGGCGGCCAATAAAAACATCAGAAGAATAGTTAAGAAAATGGTCAAGACTTACAAAGACTGGCATGAGAAGCTATCCTTTGCACTTCATGCCTATCAAACCTCAGTTCCAAATTCTATAAGCGCTACCCTATTCTCCCTTGTCCATTAGATGAAAGCTGTATTGCCTATCAAAGTCGAGATACTTTCTCTTAGAGTCTTGATGGAAACCAAACTTGAAGAGGCTAAATGGGTCAAGAATAGATATAACCAGATCAACCTCATTGAGGAAAAACACATGAAAGCCATCTATCATGGTCAAATGTATCAAAGACACATGATCCGAACCCATGACAAAAGATGCACCCATGACAATTTCACCCAGGCGAATTAGTATTGAAAAGGATCCTCCTAATTCACAAAGATGCACGGCGCAAGCGGACCTCTAATTAGGAAGGACCGTATATCGTGAAGCAAGCCTTCTTTGGAGCGGCCCTAATCCTATCAGAAATGGATGGCAATGTCTTGCCTAACCCAGTCAACTTAGATTCTATCAAGAAATATTACACGTAGAGGGCGAAAACCTGAAAAGGCATTCTTCAAAAAGGAGGGAGAATGTAAAAAAAAAACAAAAACAGAAATAAAACATAAAAAAAAAACAAAAAAAAGAAAAACAAAAAGAAAACAAAAAGGGGTCTAGATGAAAATCTAAAAAAGGCATCTGGGCACCTGACCTGACCATAGTTGAAAACTCGCAAGGGCCACTTGAGAAGATCAATTTTGATGGGGCATGAACTGAGAGTACCAATGAGACAATGCAAAGCAATCCTAGAGATATTTCGAAGATCAGTTTATGGTAGGCACATTCATTGTTTGAGAAAGATTTTGAAAAGCACCTAAAGAACATCCATGTCATCATTGTCAGAGGCATCTTTTGCCCAAAAGATTATCTTTCTTGCTACCCTATCAATTGCTTGTCAAATAGTATATTAAGTTATGTCTCTTTGTTGTCATGAATAAATATTGCCTTGTTTCTTTTAACTTTTCGACAATTCATATTGTAATTGTCATTTAACTGATAATGTTGATAATCAATTGAAATATGCATCAGGATATCTTGATATTACATCGAAAGGAAGAGGAAAGCATAGGGAACTCTGCTCATGCCCTGATCATCAAGATCATGCACTTTTCACATCCGAGCACCCGCTTGGCATGACCATACACCAAACCATTTCTTGCTCTCACGAACCACATCTTAAGAAAAACCATTTTAAGCTAACCCAAAAATTGACCCATGCGTTCTATTAGAATCCTATCGAAACCAGACACATCAACCTAATCAGGCAAACAGTCTCCAAATTATTGACAATGCCTTCCATTTATTAGGAAAATGATTGAGCCTCCCAAATCGAGAAACACAACAATCCAAGTTCTTGAGACTAAATTTTTTGTCATATCCCCAATAGAGCTGGGACAACCTACAATCCTCAGCGGGATTAGGAAAATTTTTGTCTATAGTTGCAACAAAGATGAATCACCATCCTTTTGAGAGTCTGAATGATGTGCAAGGAGAACTATAGCTATCTCCCGTATTAGACTTCACATCATGCAATCATGATAGCATTCCACATCATGCATTCATATTACCATCATACATCATTATTTTTACAATATCACTTCAAGCTAGGTTTGTTGAACCTCTAAGAAATTCCTGGTAAGAACTCTAAGCTTCGCAAACCAAGTGCCATTCAAGTAAGGTCTTTTTCTTCTCATCGCCTCATGTTAAAACCCTTTTTATCAAGCAACTACTGTCAACGTGCTAGTGTCAACAAATTATTATCCAAAAACTATCATAAAAAAAAACTTTTGCCAAGAACATTCGTCAGAAGCTTTATCAAGCATTTTGTCAAGAATTAGTGTCAAAACCCTTTCATTAGGAAATTTTGTCATGAACCTTTGTTAAGAAAACTTGTTTTAGAAGTTTTATCAAAAAATGTTGTTAGCACCTTTTCAAAGCCCATAAGTCGTGGCACCCTTTTCAAAGCCCACAAGTCAGTGGCAACCTTCTAAAAACCCATAAGTCAGTGGCACCCCTTAAAAGCCCACAAGTCAGTGACATCCTTTAAAGCCCATAAGTTGTGGCACCCTTTTAAAGCCCACAAGTCGTGGCACCTTTTTAAAGCCCACAAGTTGTGGCACCTCTTCAAAGCCCATAAGTCAGTGGCACCTTCCTAAAAGCCTACAAGTCGTGGCACCTTCCCAAAAGCCCATAAGTCGTGGCACCTTTTTCAAAGCCCACAAGTCATGGCACCTTTTTCAAAGCCCAGAAGTTAGTGGCACCTTTTCTAAAGCCTATAAGTCAGTGGCACCTCTTCAAAGCCCATAAGTCAATGGCACCTTCCCAAAAGCCCACAAGTCGTGGCACCCATTTCAAAGCCCACAAGTTAGTGGCACTTTTTAAAGCCCATAAGTCAGTGGCACTTTTTAAAGCCCATAAGTCAGTAGCACCTCTTCAAAGCCCATAAGTCAGTGGCACCTCTTCAAAGCCCATAAGTCAGTGGCACCTTTTATAGCCCATAAGTCGTGGCACCCTTTTTAAAGCCCACAAGTCAGTGGCACCTTTTAAAGCCCACAAGTCAGTGGCACCTTTTCAAAGCCCATAAGTCATGGCACCTTCCCAAAAGCCCATAAGTTATGGCACCTTCCCAAAAGCCTACAAGTCATGGCACCCTTTTCAAAGCCCACAAGTCAATGGCACTTTTTAAAGCCCATAAGTCATGGTACCTCTTCAAAGCCCACAAGTCAGTGGCACTTTCTTAAAGGCCCATAAGTCGTGGTACCTTTTTTA